>CAEGAE010084550.1:0-39179 GCA_903067095.1 Girardinus metallicus
TATATATATATATATATATATATATATATATATATATATACAGTATCTGTAATTATTGGCTACCAGTCATGGCAGCGAGATTCATTTCAGATACTGATATTAGCTCAAAGCTTCATATCTGTGCATCAGTAATAATAACCATTTTGCATTATTTCAAATATTGATAAAGTGTAATATACCCCAACAAAAACATAAATATATATTTTTATTCCATGAAAAGAAGTAGAAATAAGTGAATATTAGCCTATATCAAATTTCTGAATGCTTTTGTTATTGTCCATGCTAATGCAAATATATTTACAACTGTAACCGACTAAGCAGTTAAACAATATCAACAATAGAACAACAAAGGCAGTCAACAAATAAAATAGATTTAAAAAAACAAATACCGATCCATTTGGGTTATTTACACATAAAAAGTATCTTATGTTACTCTGTACTGTTTGAGTAAAAGGGCAAATAAACCTGGAGAAAACTGATCATATCCAGACCTCTAAAGCAGCAAGTACACAGATTAAAAGAAAGTGGACACAAGATAAAGCTATAAGCTTTATGTGTTTTATTGTAAAATATTTGCCATCTTCATCTTTTGCAACAAGCTCAGACTTTTCATGTAGTGACATACCATATCTGCTCACACCACTGACTGCTTCCACTATAGGACTGAAGTTCCCATTGTCCTCCGGGCTCACCTGGAAATGAAAGAAAGATTGTATTGTTGCTTTATTTGAGGCGAGGTACAGAAACGGGTAGGTGGCTCCACGGTCGGGTCGCCTCACCTCAAAGAGAACGGCCAAGGCGGCCACCCTTCCTCCGTTCTCCATCGCGTCGTCTAAACTTTGAAATTCATTGGGATTGTAACAGTAAATCTGCATCTGCGACACAGTCAGAGTCAACGTTAACGTCAACGTTAGAGAAGAAAACATGGCGGGCTGCTGACACTTACCTCCAGAGGGTATTTCATCCCATTCAGGCTGTGTTCAGACCCATATGACGTCGCATTGCAGCGCCCCCAATGGAAGCTGAGTCTGGATACGCGAAAACTGGAACTAAGCCCTCCACCACTTACAAAGAAGTCCCCTTCCAGGTTGATGACCACTGAAATGTTCATAAAAACAAATGTTTAAACAGAACAAAACTTCATCTTAATGAAAATAAATTTACTTTGGCTCCTTAATGGTTCATGAAACAAATCAGCAAGCCCCAATCAAACCCTGAAATCCAAATAAAGACCACTGCAGAGTCTGAATTGCACCAGAAATGACTGTAACTTTGTGAGCAGTTGAGCCGGTGTGTAGATTTTTCACATCACTAGAAGTTCACTTGTGCTGAAACTTTTAAATGTTCAGTGATGCTTAACCAACACTAACACTCCGACAGAGCTGTTATATAAAATGTAGTCTTTGTGTGTCTCTCATGAGAGATATTTAGCTCTGGGAGCTATATCTGGGAGTCAGAGCGAAGAGAAGTTGCCTTTATGTGTATTGTTCATGCAGCCGACTGCACTCGTGGTGTTGAAGCAGCATTAAATATGCCACTCTGGGACTAGTTGCTGGGAGAAGATCTTCCTTTCCCACCGAAGCAATTGTTATAGGTTAGCATGCCCATGACAATATGAATAAATCGATGAACTAAGCTAGTAGCAAGTAGTTCTCACAAGCTTCTCTCATTAAAAGCTCTCAGATGTTAAGAAATCCATATGAAAGTAATTGACACACAAAAAATATATGTCACATGAGCTCCTAATTTTGCATATACCATTTATGCAACACTTCAACACAACTTCTCAGATATTGAAGCAACAGCCAATTGATAACAGTACTTAATGTCATGTTGTTTTGACTGATGAAGATTTGCTCACATCAGCATGCAGAATGCTTGAAACTGAAGGTGTGTACTTTCTGATTAATTTGAATTTATTTTAAATTTGAAGTTTCATTTTCAGACAATGAGACTTTGACATCATTGCAAAAGTAATATAACCATCCCTGAATGCAACACTGAAACCCACACCCAAAGGACACACTAATTAGAACAGCTGCAAGGACATTTTTCTATTTGGTTTTACAGTGTATTTTACCAGGTAAGTTAGTTGAGAACTGATCAGGAAGCATCAAAATGAAAAGATTCACTCATCAATATCCCTTTCATAATACTCACCTTTCAATACACCAGCATGTATAGCAAGATATGAAGTAGCGTAACAGCAGTTTATAGGCTGAGTCAGTATTTCAAAAGCAAATCTTTTTACCATTACACACCAGTTGAGTCTGAAACTGTTCCCTCAAGTCAAACATTAAGATTCTAAAACCTACTTTGCTTTTATGAAGGGTGTCCTAAAGTTTTATGAACACTTCTGCTTATACGGGTATAGAATTATGACTAGTTTATCATACAAGCTCTGTGTGATTTCTGCCATTTCCACTTTCATACCACTAACATACAATGCACATGCAGAGGCACAACACGGTTTGGAGCTCAGGCAGTATTGCAGAGATGGAGAGGATAGAGTAGCTCAGACTGCTTTCATCTGTTTATCACTTCAGACATCACTTCACGTCTCTTCACATCGTCCATGCTCCCCCACTCGCTATCCTCCCTCCAGCTCTTTTCTAGCGACTCCTCTCCTCATCGCTGCCTCTCAGCACTGATCTTTTCTCTTTTTATGACATGATCCCTCAGTCGGTGCCATCTCTCTCATTGCTCTTCTTGCAATTACATAGTCTCTTTCGCTTCTTGTTTCTTTCCCAACAGCTCATTGTGTCATTAATCTTGGAGCTGTGGATCTTTTTTTTCTTTTTTCTTTTTTTGAGGGGGCATATAAAAACTTAATCCTTCCACAGCTCAGGATTACCAAGTCTCGCTTTATGCAATCATTATATCAAAAATATTCCCATATATCTCAGCGGTGTTAAAGCTGCAGTATGTCATTTTTATTAAAAAATTTGCTTTTGACATATTTGTTAAAACTGTCACTATGTTGTGACAGTATAGACAGGTAATCTGTGAAAAGATCAACCCCCTTCTTGCAGCGCTATTATTGCTGTCTGAAGAAATGCACTGCTCCCAACCAAAAACGACCAATCAGAGCCAGGGGAAGGGGCTTGGCGCTGTCAATCAACCTTATGTATTCGCTGCTAAATGTGATAAAGGTGGAGAACAGAATAGAATAGAATACCTTCATCAGTCCCCCCAGGAGGGAAATTGACATTTCAGTATAGCAAGTCCGAAAGAACAAAAATAAAAACATAAGATATGGGTAGATAGGTGCCTGAGGTTGCAGCCATGGGAGGCTCTGCCCTTTTGTGACAACTTAACTCTACAGGAAAACTATTAATTATACATAATTGGTGGCTTTGATAATTAGCCTTAGCATATGTAACAGGATCTCCTAGCTGCAGCGTGAATAGAGCATGGAGAGGAAGTGATTGGCAGCACTAGGACCCTCCTTATGGCTTTGATTGGTTTATTTGTAGTTAGTTCACAGATTATGACTCATACCATACTGCCACCACATAGAAATAATTTCAAGACATATTTAAAAAAAAAACAATTTTTTATTAAAGTTACACACTACAGCTGTAGTTGTAGAGACACTCTCTCTCATTGCCAGTTGTAGAGACACCGGCTTCACTAGGATACACAAGTTTGAGTATTCGCTTAAAAAATGTTTCTCTTTGGGATTTTATGCTAACGAAAGAAGGCGGTTTTAAACATACCAGTCTTCCCATTGTTTTGGATGGTGGTGGACTTCGATGTGGGTACGTGCCAGCCCTCTAGCTGCAGGTTCTGGAACTGCATCCGGACCTGGGTAAACATCTCGTCGATGTCCACAGGAGACTGCCGGGCGCCATTACAGGACGGGTAACTCTTTCCCCAGTTCTGCTGGTTCAGGCTACCTGTAGGTATGAAAACTAGCTTAGTACTGCAACAGAAAAAACAAAGCAGTGCAAGTCCACTCACATTTGAGTTCAAAATTATTCATACCTCCGGTAGATTTTAGGTTTAAAGTAATCTTTTTCATTTTATCAACACTGGAAAGTTAATTGTCTCGAATAACTTTCCAGGAATCCTTAATCATCTGATTAAGGATTCCATATATAGAGAGAGGATGTGTATATATATGTATATATATATATCCCCAGGTGAACTGATGTTTGGAAAAATATTATGTGGACTGACAAAACAAAACTAGAACTTTTTGGAAGATTGTAGAAAGATTTTTGAGTTTTTACTGCAGAGGAATACAGTTTTCATTGTGATTATTTGATTTTGTACATCTAAAAAGTACAAAGCCGTAGTAAAAACACCTAATGCTTTCCATTGCTTGAATTAGAAAAAATTGGTCTTTTATCAGTTGTTTGAGTATGTGCCCACTCACATGCACCAGCTATGCTCACAGCAAAGTTGTACAGAAAAGAATCCAAGGCCGATGAGCCGCTCAGTGAAGTGGCAGGGGGATATTCTCTGAACATTTTTTTTTTATGTTTATGACTAAATGAGCTTTTGGCTGAATAATCTTCTACATGTTTGTCTTTGTTTTATTTTTTTATTTTTTCAAGACGGTGCGGCATGGATTGTGCTGGAAGTCACTGATGCGGTGTTGGCGCGTGTGTGTGTGTGTTTTTTTGTTTTATAAGGATGCTTTTCACATGAATTATGTAAGAGAGGATGAACACACAAAAACACGGAGACAAACAAAACTCAAAGCCAAACCAGCAGCAGCAGCACAACATTCAGTCAGAGGGCTGTAACATGAAAGACAAAGCCAGCGTGCTTCTTCATATGTTAAAGCTTCATTAAAAATGAACCTTATGTGAAATGCAACAACACCAAAAAAAAAAACAAACAAAAAAAAATCACACCAACTTGTAAATAAAATATGAGCACATGTCAATATTGTAGGCTCTTGGCTGAAATTCCAGACAGCGATTGTGTGTGTTTGTGTGAATTTATTCATGATAGCGCGCCTGATCTGCACCTGCATTCAGTCACATGATCATAGCTGTCTGCTGGATGCGTAGGGTTTCGTTTATTATGTCTACACATTTGTGTTTGTAGGATTGACACTTCTTTGAGATGTTTGACGTATGTCTTGCACCTGAAGGCATGTTTCAGTTCACCTCGCAGTACCTCAGTGAGATCAGGATATGGGCGTTGACTAGGCCTTCACTGTGTATTGACTCTCAGACAGTCCTTTGTTGAATTTACTGGTACATTTTGGTTCTTTGTCTTACTGCAAGATCCAGTTCTACTAAAGGTTCAGTCTGGTCCATTGTACAAACAACCCACACACAACCGGCTTGTACGACACCATTCCTAATCCCTCCTCAATTGTAGGTCTATAGGACAATGGTATGGTACAGTTAGGGTGGAGCTATTGCTACACAACACAGCCCATTGACTGGGGGACAGAATAACATCATTGCTTGACTCACAAGACGTACAAGTGCATCCAGTTCGTCGTCACACTAGCATGATGCAACGTTAGATGTGTGGGTTTAACCCCAACTGGTGGTGGAAACACTCTCCTAAATTTAACAGAATCCTAACCTCCTACAATCTTCTCTCTGAAGGCAACAGGCAGACCTCACCATGATGTTCACATTCACTTCAACAGTTAAGAGCAACAAAATAAACGTCAAAGCTCTAAACGATGGGAGCTTTGTTTGATGAGCAAAGATGAAACAGTCATTTGCGCCTGATGACTTTGTCAATATTGGCAAAACTGATATCCATACGTCCAAATATGTCAAAAATACTAAATTATAGGTGTCATATTTATTTTTTTTCAAATGACTGATTATAAAGATGGGTGTTTAAATGAAAAATGAACTCCTCCTGACTTCCTCATCACCAGTAAGCCTCCTGATCACAAACTTATTGTAAGAACTGACATGGGTGAATAATACAATTACACAGCTAAATCCCTGTAATTCATGAAGCCTATGTTTGTGTTGTGTACTGTGCTACAGTGTACAGTAAAGACAATGGGCATAATGAGGTCAGAGCGGATGGTTCAACTGTCACTGGCTTTACATTCCTGGATGTGGACGTTTGTGTGGATGACAGAGACATGGGCAAAACAAGCTACATCTTGGATGCACTGCAGCTTTTCTAGATAGTTTTTCTAGGTAGTTGTATTTGATGTAGATCTAGAAATCACATAGCTAAAAACATTTTACACATGTAACTGCATTTCAGAGTGATGCCCATGTAGCTTTACGTTGTTTTTGTTGCATCATGAAGGGGAAATCATTCAAATTTAGGGTCTACAGGTGCAACGACTGTAGTTTTCTGGATAAATGCCAATCCTTAAAAAGCCAAACCTGCTGGTTCTGATTTTGACCGATACCAATTTTTTTATGTCTGAAATGTTGGTGAATATACAAGAAAATTGTTGAGTTGACAACTGTTAACTAATGTCCAGACATGACTTTATGGGCGGTTCTGTCAGTCAAACCTCTCTTACAGCAGAGCAGGAGATCACTGGTCTATTTTTAAACCTTTGCATAAGATCAATGGACAATATTGGCTTCACGTGAAAGTATCGGCACATGCACCCCTATTAGGTTCTTATAAAAATACAAAAATCCAAACTAAATCAAAAGCGGCTCAGAAATGTCCAAATACAACAGTTTGACAGATACAGCATATGACGCAATCCTTCAGTCTACTTCGGCTCCAGCTGCAGAACGCTGGCTCCTCCAGCTCCTAATAGCTGTCAGTATGTTGAACATAAGGAGAAAGAGCACAAATGTAGAGTGGGAATCACATCAGCCTGTAAACCAGCTTTCTTTCACCCTCCTCTTTACTGGACAGGCTCAAATTAAGCACTGCTCCCAATAAAAGCAACAACCTCAACCTTTTCTCTGCCTAAACTCGCATTTCTCGCAATATTTATTCAGATTTTCTGTTAGGGAACAAAGCCGTCCGGAATTCCAGCTGCAATAAAAGACTTCCACGTGTCCGTCTCCACTTGTGCTCTGCGTAAAATAAACACGCGAGCCGCGCGCACGTGCTGCGACGCGTGAGGGGGGGAAAATCTCAGGAGGGTGTCAGCGGTCAATAGCCACATCTCACCCCTACAGCTTTATCCGTTAGCATCGCCTCACACACACGCGCGCGCGCACCGAAACATCCGCACACACCGAGCGACTCCGCTGACATAACGCTGCCATGGCAACAAGTAGCTGACAGTTTGAAGACAGGAATAAAAGGATAAGAAAAAACCCTGAAGCCTGACTTGGATGTCACTGAAGACTGCTGTGCTCGTTTAAAAGCCGCACCGCCTCGCGCTGGGAGAAAAATGGGGATGATTCAGGGAGGAAATTACTTTTCAGGTCTCTCAAGTTCCGTGTGGTATTCAAGCGCGGTGAGACAAAGAAGTATGTAGTCACCAGCGCTTCTCCAAATCAGACCTTTTTTTTTTTTTTTTAATCTTAGATTCAGAAAATTAGAATATTTATTATGAGCCCTCCTTTTTTATTCTTCAGTCTTTTGTTCTATATGAATGTTAAAAGCAGTCCAGATATGGCTACAATTGATCTAATTTTAAACCACAATAATCTGTAATTTACTAAATATTTGGTATCGTTATTACTGGACTTAATTTAGAAGATCTCCAAAGCTAGTAATTGCACCCCTGGTTAATGTAAATATCCTCGGGGATTACCTAAGATGCTAAAGGTTCTTAAAGAGAGTAGGTCTGGGCTTTGACTAGGCAAAACCAAAAGGGAAATGTTTTTGATTATGAATGCAACAAGAAATTGTCATTTTAGGTGTTTGTCCTGTATGTTCTTATGCAAAATCTGCTTTTAATATTTATAAGAGACCTTTAAAAGTAGCCTCAAATTATGCTACCCATTCTTCATTTCTTCATCTATATTCATAGAAACGGCTAACCTCATTCCACAACATTGTTCTATTTCCTTTTGTAATAGAAGATTCATTTTGTTGTAAAATCTGAAAGTAGAAAGAAGTTTTTCTTTAGTTTTGATAGCATAACGTTTTATGTGCATGTTTAGACTCTAGGTGAGTTTTATTTTAAAGCGTGACAGCTCTGGTTGTGTGTTTAGGATTATTGTCAAGCTGGAAGGTGAACAAGCCTCTGACAAGTTTTCTCCAATTATCTTCTCATCAAAAAATATATCAAATATCCAAATTTTTGGTCTTGTTTTAAAAAAAGAACTCCTCTCCCCTCCCCACTGCGTGATCCTGCTTCTGTTAGGGTTGTTCCAATAAATCGAACCCTATTTCCTTAATTTTGAAACTGGGATCAGCTCAGGCTTTTTAAAAATTGGTGATCGGACAGAAAACTGCAATCAGTGCACCCAGAGCCACTACCGTGTTTCACAATCAGAATGGTGAAATTTTGTAAAGATCAAAAACAAAAATAATTTTTCTTCCTTTCAACAATGATCGGGCATTAATGTGAAGAAAATGATTTTCTTCTGATGCGACAGTGGCTGCTCTTTTTATCCTCGACGCTCTTATCCTTTCAGGCCAGCTCTTTCTCTTGGGGGCAACAGGGTGGAGGGGGGTCAGAGGCAACAAAAGAGAATGAGGGGAGTGAGGAGGACAAAGAGGGCGAGACAAGGTGATGAAGGAAAATATTACAAAAGAAGTTCCAGAGGAAGGAACGTAGTGTAGAAAATGTCACATTTGCTCCAGAGCTGCAAGCAATGCAAACACACACACACATGCACGCGCACCCCTACAATCCATGTGTGTAATGTGTGTTTTCCTGTGTTTTCTACCACTTAGAGCTGACGTCACCCTCTGCGTCTCCGCTCTGCTGAGTGAGCTAACTGTTCAGAAAACAGGGGAGATTGTTGGATTGAATAATGCAGGGCTCGGAGGCTTTTTGGGGACTGTCGGCTCCTGTTTGCTTCGCAGTTGGCAAAAAATAGCTGAATATGTATTAAATATTCAAATGAGAGGCTGCTGGTGTTGTCTTAATGACGCTTTCTGAATCTGCAGTATTGTCGCTGCATTCGCAGGAGACCATTATTTTTCATATTGCATTCAGCATTATTTTTCAATTAACTCATGGCGTCTTTTCACGGTGGAAAAAAAAAAAGAAGAAAATCTAACAAAAATAATTTTCAAACATGAGCTGGAAGCAAGATGGAAAATCATTTACATTATTATTTATTTTTTACTTTATGGCTTGTAGTTTCCCCAGATAGGATTACATTTCCAAGGAAGATTCCCATATCATTTAGGTTTTCCTTCACACACACTCACACACACAGAGCCGACTGCCACAGTGTGACACAGTGACACAAAGGAGAGAGTTAGAGAGAATCCAAGATAAGAAATGAATCTATTATGGATAATAGAGAGACTTCACACGCAGAGAAACGGGCACATGATTCATTCAGAAGATCTAATACAGAGATGAGATGTCACACACAACAGCAGCCACCTCATCTACCAATCAAACCGCTCTGATTTTTAGAGGGAAAGAGGGGCCCCGTGTTCGTCAGGAGATCTTAGGGGTCCTCAGATCTCTAATCAGAACTAAGATCAGTCAGAGTCAGCTTTATTTGCTAAGTTTGTGCTGTTTTTTGTGAATATAAATAGATATAAGAAGAGAAAGTTGAGCTAGTGCACACATGCTAAAATTTAAATTGTTTATGTCCAGGATGTGTGGGGTCTGCCTGTATTTTGTAGTGGCTGAATATCACATGAAGGAAGAATACTTTTGGATTTTTAAGGCTTATTATTTTTTGCTCTATAAGCTGTTGTTTAATTAGCAAATAAATAACTGGAACCGTTGTTTAAATGGAAGCCTAGAAGCACAGTAGGGGTGAAAAACAGCAAAAAAACAGAAGGTCAAAAGCAGTCACTTGTTATACATTTTATTTTATCGTACTACTTATAAAAAGTAGAGCTAGGCGATATGGATTTGGAATTTTATCACAATATTTTGTAGTACTACTCTGATAAAAACTATGGTAAAAAGACTACTTATTTCTTCTTTTTTTGCATACCATAGCATTCATTGTGCAAGAAACAGGAACACTGCTCTTGAAAAACATGAAGATTTAATATAAGCTTCTTCAGAGCACCACATACATGAAGAAGTGTGATTTGATTCACTAAGATGCAAAAAGAGACTTAATTTAATCATACTGTCAAATTTATTGACATTTTTGATGCTCTCGTGGAAAAAAAACGGGAGAAAATAGTAAAAATAATATTGTCATCCATTTTTTAACATTACCTGAAATTTATTGTTTTAATAATGAATCAAAGATGATCACAACAAGACATTTTTCACGAATAATGATAAATGATATACTAAATGCCTACCTCTATTATAAATTCAAAATAAATAAATGTAATTTATGTATCGTTTGTCATAAGGGAGTCAACCCACAACCAAAGCTCGATTCTGTTCAAGTATATTTGCCAAGTTTGCAGTGAGGGGAAATAAATAGGCCTAGTTACCAAAAGAAGTCCTTATAAAGCTGAACTGTGCGTACGCACACCAGCACACAGCAGTCACTAAGCGGTCACCTTTGGGGGAAACACTGCAACTCTTTCACCGTTAAATATCCAGTGTTTGCTCCTGAAAAATACAGTGTAAACCTCTCAACCACAATCCAAAACAGAGCATAGTTGATTTCTATTAAATATTTATCCTCCAGTAGAGTGAAAACATGGTGTTTTTGTTCAAAGTTACCACGTCTTTGGATTCTAAGGTAGTGAGTGTGCATGTAAACCTTTCTGCTAGACACTCGAGATGTGTAAAAATGAGCTCTCCTAAAACGTTTAACCGCTAATGTCCTCACAGTTCGCACCATCTCATCTGGCAGCCATTGTCATTAGCGCTGCAACACACTGATGAAGACTGAACAAGAAGCAGGGCACACATAGCCTCTATTTGTGGATGAAGAAAGACACCTCTGCATGATTACCTCCCGACTCCCCAAAGGCTTCCAGAGGCGGCTGCACAGACTGAGCAGCAACTGGAGCAGAAGAGCAGCCAGAATGGAGTATTTGGTGACTAAGATGGCAGTTGAGAACATTGTGGGTGGTGTACTGAAGAATAAAGAGAAATGAAACGCACAGGAGGCTGGATGAGAGGAGCCTACATATATAGAGCAAACGACTCCTTCTCCTCATCTTGTTGTGGAAACACCACAGCAACAGATTTTTAGCTCTCAGATTTTAAAATAACACTGAAAGACAACAAATGCAAGTAAAGCCATAAAGTGGTGATGGTTGTGATTGCATGGGAAAACAGCATTCAATTTGATACTTGATCAGTTGGGCTGTGAAGAGTAATGTGGCTTTATTGTCCTGGTGTAAAGAAGTTAGCAAAACAACTCAAACTTTCTTAACAAGAAGTTCTAAAGAGGAATGGAAGAGAGTCATTATCAAGTAAAGTGACCGGCTGCCTTTTTGACAAGAGGAAACGGTAAACGTTTTGTTCGTAGGGTTGGCAGTTGATGCTTGTTCATGAGGCCAGCGGTCCGAAGACGGACCATAAAGTCAGAGCCTGTATGTCAAGTAAAATCGGATCGGAGAGTGAAGAGTCAAACACAAGAGATGTTTTTGTGAAATGCCAAATTATATAATTCCTAAATGTAAAGGGAAAGTGTATTCTTTCATCAGCCAGCTGAATGATAAGGCCTGAAGATGTTCCATAAGAACTGATGTGTTGAGAACAATGAGGATTTTGTGTAAAATCTTCTACAAACTACTGGTTTTAAACTAATTCCCAGGTGTGTAACTCTCTAGTCTTATCTAGTACAAAATGTTTCCAAATGGTTTTGATTCTATGGCAGGTCACCTTACCAGAGCCAATATATTTCCTGCTTTGGAGATTGTCAACTTAAAAAGAAAAAAAAAGAAGAAAAAAAAAACGCACTCACATGAATCACTTCCACGTCTGCCAGAGCCCACCTCTTTCCAATCACTTCGCTTCAGATGTGAAGGAATACGTAGCACAAGCATAGCACACGGGGGTGGGAGTTATGCATAATTAAAACCTGAAGGTGTGTGGGTGGGTGCGTGTTCCATAGACAAAGCACAACTGAAGCCCACGGCTACGGTTTGATGGGAAGAAGAGAAGAAAGACGACAGGAGGCCAAAGAAACAAAAACAGGTAGACGGATGACAAGACATGCGGCAATTATCTAGTAATAAATTCAACATTTGGATTCAGAATGCTTGTATTTGGCTCAGCCTTCTCATAATCTTCTGAAATGGCATAATCTGTCACGTTGGTTCTTCATTTGGTTCATGATACATTTTTGAAAACTGTAGCGGGGAAAAAATGTTTAATAATGAAAAAAACAACAATTTATCAGAAATAAAAAAAAAATAACATACATGCAAATTCTTTTGATTAGTCACAGTGTGAACTCTGGAGTATTCCTTTGGGAACTTCTCAGTAAATTTGCCTGGCAGGGGAAACTCTGGGTTAATAGGATACACAACAACATCCGCACCAACACGCGTGACAGATGGGGCCCTAAGGGGTGTCTTCCAGGCACAAGGATCCCAGGGACCCCCTGGAGACAAAGCACAGAGTAATAATGATGGAAACACAGAACATTAAAAAAAAATCCTGGTTTTTTATAAAAATATACAAAAATAGCAATGCTAAAAAAGAAAAAAGAAAAATCAAATGGGAGTGTAGCTTTTCAAAAAACGTTGTGAATATCCTGCATGTTAAGTTTATAAAAAAACTTTACTTTTTTTTCCACCCCAACAAGCTTCATCTGGATTACCAGAAGATTATTATTTCATGTTGAACCAAATAGAAACATAAAAGCATTAATAATTTACAATGAATCCACTTGGGGAAACATGGAAGTAGAATTTTTTTTAATCTCAAGAACAAGACGTCCCAGAAGAACTGGTATGAAAAAAAGGTATGTTTGGGTTTCTTTTCTTTTCTGAAGCTTAAAGCATGAATAAATCTTAATGATATTTTGAGGTTCGTACAGACTTTTAGGCCATTGTTTAGGTTTTAGGTTAGGTTTATGTTGATAATTTTGCATTTAAATTTACAATTGGTTTTGTTAAATGAATCTTATCATGGACCACGTTCCGCTCCTCCATTGTCGAGGCGGCTTATCGGAGCTGCGGCCGCAAGGTTGTCGGTGCCTGTCGTGGCGGCAACCCTCGAACCCGTTAGTGGACACCTTCGGTGAGGGATGCTGTCAGGCTGAAGAAGGAGTCCTATCGGGCCTTTTTGGCCTGTGGGACTCCAAAAGCAGCTGATGGGTACCGGCGGGCGAAGCGGCACGCGGCTCGGGTGGTTGCTGAGGCAAAAACTAGGACGTGGGAGGAGTTTGGAGAGGCCATGGAGAAAGACTACCTTTGAGGCGATTCTGGTCCACCATCCGGTGTCTCAAGAGGGGGAAGCAGTGCAGCACCAACACTGTTTACAGTGGGGATGGTGTGCTGCTGACCTCAACTCGGGACATCGTGGGCAGAGTACTTCGAAGACCTCCTCAATCCCACCAACATGCCTTCCATTGAGGAAGCTGGGCCTGGGGACTCTGGGTCCGGCTCTCCAGTCTCTGTGGGCGAGGTCGCCGAGGTGGTTAAAAAGCTCCTCGGTGGCAGGGCCCCGGGGTGGATGAGATTCCTCAAGGTTTTGGATGTTGTAGGGTTGTGTTGGCTGACACGACTCAGCAACATTGCATGGACATCGGAGGCAGTCCCCCTGGATTAGCAGACTGGGGTGGTGGTCCCCCTGTTCAAAAAGGGGGATCGGAGGGTGTGCTCCAATTACAGATGGGTCGCACTCTTAAGCCTCAGGAAGAGCAGTGTGGTTTTCGTCCCACCGGGGGGAGGCCCAGGGGAAGACCCGGGACACGCTGGAGAGACTATGTTTCTCGGCTGGCCTGGGAACGCCTTGGGATTCCCCCTGAGGAGCTGGAAGAAGTGGCAGGGGAGAGGGAAGTCTGGGCCTCCCTTCTTAAGCTGCTACCCCCGCGACCCAACCCCGGATAAGCGGAAGAAAATGGATGAATGGATGGATGGATGAATCTTATTTATATTTTTAACTTAAATAACTGTTGAATTTTTTCTACTCAATATGGTAGAAACGTAATTTAGTTTCTGTCCAACATTAAGGCTGAACTTTTCCTGTTTTAAGTTAGTTGGGATCAACAAAAGGATTTCTATTTGAAACATGCCAAAACAATCAGGTAAAACATCTTTTGTTTGTTTTTCTTTGTTCAAATCTTTTCAAATTCAAAAATTCGCATACATTTAATTAGTATTTGGTGATTAAAATTGCCTTTTAAACAAGTTTTGTATCAAATATTTCGAATTTCCTCCTACAATCTTCTCCCAAGGTGTGAATGCGTAATCGAATTTTGATAGGAACCAAAAAGGTAAACTCTGGTCCCCCTACAAGAGCAACTCTCAGTTTGATTGAAGTCAACTCTAGCGCAGTCCAAATACATATGTGAATGCCAAGTGAACCATAGACCTCTCCAAAAAGCACGAAGCAGACTACAGTGCAGGGCATTCTGGGTTAATACAACCAAAACAAACGTGAGAGTTTAGCGCTTAGCAGCAGAAATATCTCGAGGTCTTTTGCCAAAGACAGAAGAGAAATCCTTCAACAATAGAAATCTCACACCACATTTTTGTTTACATTTCATGAAAATAGAAATTGCGTTCACATCTTCTTCAGAGGTTTTTGTGTCACTTCCTTCATTGGTTCTTGGTGCAGCGCCACCACAGGTGAGGAGGAGAACAGGTGGCAGTGTGAAAGTGAACCACATCAGCTGAAAATGTAACACCTGGTGTGGGCAATTTTGGTGCCCACACCAGTTTAACCAGTCTGAAAACAGCCTTAGTGTGCATAAGCTTCTAAATTTAAAGGTAAAAACTTCTGTGAAAATTTCTCTTATTGTCAGACAAAACAAATCTGTCTTTCTTACATGGCAGGTTGGCAAGTAGTTGTATAAGCACATTTAATGAGAGGTATGTAGTCATTTAAACCTGTTGCAGTAAATCTAAGCGAACAGCCATGGTTTGTTGGAGGCAAGTTCATTGTAAAGGCCTATAGGGATTTGGATGTATCCTGTCTTGAAAGTTCTCCGACTCTCACTCTCTCTCATTTCCCTGGCTGTCTCTCTTTCATTCGCTTCCCCCAGTACCCCTTTACTTCTGACCTAACTAAAAACGCGGTGCGCTGTGCCTCACAATGAAGTGTGGTCCTTTCAAATGTTAATGCTTTTACTCTCGGCTCAGAGCACCGCACAAGGCGAGAAACAGAGCTGGACACAAAAACAAGCTTGTGTACACATGCACGCTTTTGCACACACATACACACGCACTCGCATACCCGCACACATGCACACCCACCCAACCAAAACTCAATTCTCTAACCCCAAAACAGTATTTCTTCTTTGGGAGCAGTGAGTCCCCACAATGTAATGTGTGCCAGGAAAATGGTTCCCACAATGCATCAAATACAGAATACACACATACACACACCCACACACAACAGGCTTCTAGTGGCTTTGATGAACCAGTGATGTCACTCATGTTCTATGACATCACTGATGACTGTGATCCATCACCCTTTAATCCCAATTTCCACAGAGCAACTAATTTGCTCTACATGTCAGATTGCTCTACATGTCAGAAGACTAAAACTGGATTTCACATCCAATCTATCTTGGACTTACCAGCAACTCAGGTAAAAAAAATGGCTGAAGGTAGTGATGAACATGTCATGATTTGTCTGTTGTCCTCAGTTGTTTGTTTTTCATCCCCGCCACCTGGGCGTAATTTACACAGCTGTTTTGTGTTTCTGATTATATTCTCCCCAGTATATTTAAGTTCACCTGTGTCCCTAGTGTTTTGTTGGATCCTCTACGTTGACTAGCTGCTCTTTCAGTTTAGTTTGTATTTACTGTTTGTCATCTGGCTAACCCAGGTGCCGTCACCACTGTTGCCCTGAGCTGCCAGAGATCCCGGTCCCTGGGCATCGCTTCCGTTTACTTCTGCCGCTGCCTGTTCCTGTGCGAGGCAGTTTCTGTCCCGGCAGCTGCCGGTTCATGCACCAAGGCAGTTTCCATCCTGGCAGCCGCCGGTTCCAGTTCCAAGGCAGTGGCTAACCCAGCTGCCACCGGTTCCAGTCCCGAGGCAGCGGCTATCTCAGCTGCCACCGGTTCCAGTCCCGAGGCAGCAGCTAACCCAGTTGTCGTCTGTCCCTTAGACTCCCAGTGCTTCCTCTGAGTCTCCCAGTACTTCCTCTGAGTCTCCCAGTGCTCCTGCCGAGACTCCCAGTGCTCCTGCCGAGACTCGCAGTGCTCCTGCCGAGACTCCCAGTTTTCCTGCCGAGACTCCCAGTTTTCCTGCCGAAACTTCGCCGAGACTCAGCCTCCCAGTGTCTCCTTCGAGCCCTCTGAACTCGCTGCCGAGTACCCAGCTGCTCCTTTGTCGCCCACGTCTGCTGCGCCAACGTTGCCCGCCAGACCCGCTGCCAGGGGTCTGCTTCCTGCACCATTCCAGGCCCCCAGACCTCTCTCGAGGGGTCTGCCTCAAGAGAGGCGGACCCCTCGCTACTAATCAAGCCCCCTGATTGGCTGCATCAGGTGCGCCATGTGGCCACATCTGACAGACCTCTCTCGAGGGATTTGCCTCCTGCGTCTCCGCCCACTCTGTTGGGTTGTTTTTTGTTTTTTCTGGACATAGAGTTTTTGAGAAATTGTCCAACGATCTCTCAAAAGAGAACTCTGGAAGCTTCAGCTAGACTTGAAGAAGGCAGAGCTGACGATGGATCAGCAATCTGAAGAGCTGGACAGTCTTTCAAGTGAAATAGACAATCTCAAAAGCTAGCATGAGAGATTGTCAAGAAATCCAGAACTTAAGCAGGGAGAATGTGGTTTTGAGGGATCAAAATGCTCTCCTTAAGGAAAGGATAGGAGAAGCAGAAGAGGAGGACAACCAGGGACCACAATCAGCTCTGAGAATACTAAGTAAGAGTGTAGGTACCATTTTAAAGACAATGTACCAGACGGGAACACTCAGATACTGGGTGCCACTGTGGCTCTTCTAATTCCTGTGGTTGGTCTGGTGCCTTGCACTAACTGGTTGTTTTTGAATTACTGGTTGTTCTGGTATTGCTGGTTGTTCTTGAATTGCTGGTTGTTCTTGAATTACTGTGAAATAATTAACTGGGCAACTAGTAACTAGTCACTGCCCAACTCTGCTCCTTAAGAACTAGCATCTACTTTTATTTAGCCCGGTTGGACCAATTTAACCAGAATAGGGCAAAATGTCCTGCAGTCAAAAATGACGGAAATATGAGTTAAGTTTTTTTATGAAAATGTACAGATTTAGAAAACCCTATTCCAGTGTGCTTGCCCACCATGGATATGATTTCTTATTTAGAGGATCTTGACATCTCATCGAGAGCTGATGGCCTTGCTGTAAACAAAATTGCTTTAATATTGCAAGTATGTAATGTTCTGGGCTTTTTTTTGTCATTTATCCACTCCCTTGTGTGAGGATTTGAGTTTTTTTTATGTGTATTTTAGGTTTCCGTGTCTATTGAGTCTCCGTGCTGTCCTGTCTACCCCTTGATTGTTCCCTGCTGTGTCTCGTTTCCCTGATTTCATTCCACCTGTGTTCCTTGTTCCTTGTCAGGTCCTTGTCTTGTCTGCTGTCAAGTCTGTTGTCAGATGTCAATTGTTCTACCAGTTGCTACCAGATATGGGCTCTTAGCCTTCCACTCATTCTATGCTGCCTTTGGATTTTTGTATATTTTCACCATTAAATCATCATTCTCACTCAACAACCTGGGTTCATCGCATAATCCTCACCACCTCACACCGCAAATTCTGACACCTTGTATGTAACACGTATGGGTCATAAAGACGTATCCCATTCACTGATGTAGCATAACATATTTTATTACAGTTCATAAACAGTAGAAAATAGTGATAAACAATTATAATTCGCTGTCAGAATGTTAGCTAGTGAATGGCGGGTCACCATGGCAACTAGTGACAGTTTAAACGCAGACTTGTTATGAATATTTGACAGAATGCTTGCTAATGTTATGACAGCAGAATAAATGCAGGTAACCGTGGCAACCTAGACAATTTAAAGGCATACCACCTTGTTAATAAACAAATAATCCTTCTACTTGGAAAAACATGAAGATCTGGAAAATGTCCTCACGTTCCACAAAAGACCTCCATTTGTTGGTGAAAATGGTTATAATAGACCTCTATAAGTTACATACAAGTATACACACACACACCTGCACGCGCACGCCTACACACACACACACAATGTTACAGTGAATCTCAATGAACTCACAGAAACTCATTTGTGTTGATGAACTTCCAGAGAAAAGGAAAATGTGTATCCACTTCACTTCTGCTGCTAACAGGTTGTTCATTATTCATGTCAGGGTATCACACAAAAACCCCATTACAATTTGACAAATAAGGTGAAGGTGGCAGACAAATTGATTGTAAAGCTCTGACAAGAAGACAGAGCAATCTGAAGGATGAAATGCAGGTGCACCTATTGAGATTCAGTCTTTGTCACGTATAACAGCAGTAATGGGTAGAAAACGGATTAAAGCATTAGCTTTGTATTCATCCAAGGTTGGAAGTAAGGGGGTAGGTCAATAATTGAGCATAAACCTCATTGAATTTTGCTCAAATGAACATGTTTCGCAAGTAGAAATAGGTTTTGTTCTGTTGTAATTTGGCTTGGTGTCTAATGGTTCCTAAGGATTTCAGATTTCTCGTACTGATTATCATCATTTGGAGGTAATGTACTGAAAATACTGTGCTACATCATTTGACAAGCAGCAGTTCTTCCCATTAATATTCATAGTGAAATCTGCTGAGAATGTGCTTTAGAAAAAGTTTTCACATTGCTGTCACGCTAAGTGATGAAACCGATGATGTAATTGCAACTAATCAACTAAACAAAACGGTTT
Organism: Girardinus metallicus; assembly: GCA_903067095.1. NCBI lineage: Eukaryota > Metazoa > Chordata > Actinopteri > Cyprinodontiformes > Poeciliidae > Girardinus > Girardinus metallicus. Next base: position 18,956 of record CAEGAE010084550.1, read on the forward strand.
GCTTTTATAATTCCAGGTGAAATCTATTAGCAGCAGTGGAAATCATTGTACATCTTAGCATTTTACAGCTAAGGTGATCCGTGTAGGTGAAGGTTAATAACCCTAATAGCTCTTGTTTTAGCCTGCTGATGGACGGCGGGTCTCTCCTGAGCAGTAAAACTCTAATCGCTCCCTGAGGGGTCCTTACTGCCTGTCTGCGTCCACTCTTTGTTTCTGTCTGATCGTAGCTTAACTCTGCAGGAGCTCTGTGCTGAGTTAGCTCAAGTCACCGAACCATATGGTCCGAGGCAGATCACCCTTTTCCTGCAGGAGAGGTTAATTTATAATACCTGCAATTCATCAGATATTCATACTGCTGTGACGTTTGGGTCTTATACGTGCTCTGACTGCAGCTGCAAAATGCAATTCTGGTGAATGATTCTTTTTGGGAAAATTAAGTTTTATGACATCAGAATTTTAAAAAAGTAGTTTGTTTAAGATAAGCTGAGAAGCGGTAAACTGAAAAATAAAATTCCACCTGCAGTCAACAAACGAGTAAAACATCAGAAGAATCAAACAGACCTGAGTAGGACCAGTTCATTTCTTCTGGGAGTTTCTCCAGGCCTTGGGCCGGCGGCTCCACCGCCAGAACTATCAAAAACAAGACAGAAATGTTATTGTAGCAAATATTTTTAATCATTGGTTTGTATTATACTCAGCTATGGAGTTTTCCAAAAACTTGTACAGAACAAATAAAAATCAATCACCCACTGCTTTCCAATATTCATATTTCTATCATTTGACGTCTAAGTTCAAGTTTGTTACAGCAGATTTGCATGAATAACCTTGCTCATTGCTGACCAATGAGTCAGGGTTTTTTTTTTTTGTGACAAAAGTATTCACACCCATTTAACTTTTACATATTTTGTTCTTTGTTCTCATTCTATTTGATTAGAATTTATTGTGAAAGACAAACACAAAGTGGAATACAAATGTGAAGTTGAAAGAAAACATTTTTTACAAATAAAAACCTGAAAATGAATCCTTTTGTGTTATGGATCACTGTAGTTCTAAATTTTTTTAAACTAAATGATTTAAATCTATTGTGTAGTTACTAATAGATTAAAGTGAGTAGGATATATTAGGCATAACATGTAATAAGTGGGGCGAATTTAATTAAAAGTTGCAATGCTGTATATCTGGCAAGCTTATTTATATGTATAGAGTTGAAAATAAAAAAATAATCAGTTTGCAACATTTTAAATGGGACTGTAAAAAGGCAAAAGACACACACTCACACACCCGCACTCCCCCCCCACACACACAAAGAAGCAGAAATACCAAAATGATGCATTTTCTCTTTCTTTGATCTTTCAAAGCGTAACTCTAAAAAAAAAGAAAAAAAAAACAGAGAAGATGAAAGTGTAGTTCAGAGTCAGATTTAGGTCACAGTAACATCCCAACAACATGTAGCACAGGCGTACTGTGAATAATCCTATAGTTACAGAATGTGTGTAAGCATCATAAATTACTGCACGGGTGACATACTGTATGCCCCACTGCATTTACTTTTACAGTCCAGTCACGAGTCCTCTATCACGTCGCTGAGGTTACTATGGAGCGGCTTGTAAAATATTATTGGCCTTTGTGTACAGATTTATCATATTCAGCTTCAGCCCAGCCTCTATTTTCAGAGGAGCCATTTTTGTGTTTAAGCTACTTAACTCTGATCCATGAAGCACCAGTAGAAAAAAAAGAAAGAAAAAACACCCATCGCTCGACAGATTGGACTATTTTCACAGTCTAACTTAAGGACAACATCTGCTCCATTCCTACAGTTAAAACAAAAATCAAAAATAAATATCCCACTTTTAACACCAAATATTGTGTAGGTAACAATATTGTTAGGCTCCTTGCTATAGAAACTCTAACTAATCAAAGAACGATCTCTTCTATCCATTGACTTTCATTTTGTTTCCATTTGGAAACAATAGGAAGTATTTTTTAAAGATTTGTTGAGTGAACAAACTTATTCCAGTTATTTCAATTGTGAAATTGTGTTTTTTCTGCATTAGCAGAATACTGACAAAGTTTTGTGTACATCGGTAATGGAAATGCAGCTACAGATACAGTTTTTGCTAAAACATTTTGTGGGCAAAAAAATGCTGCCTTACAAACCATCTACTCAGAGGAAGAGAAGAAGGGAAGAACTGAAATGAAAGGATAAGCTTATCTTGCACAAATAAAACACATTCTAAGATGAAAATAGAAATTTCAACACATTTTCTTATCTAATGCAGAAAAAAAGATATTGAAGCTGCTCCGTTTTGATGGACACTGGGTCATTCAGGCTGCGACAGACTGGTGACCTGTCCAGGGTGACCCCGCCTCTCACCCGGAACGCTTGCTGGAGATAGGCACCAGCACCTCCCGACCCCATTAAGGGACAAGGGTGAACAAAAAATGGATGGATGGATGGGTCATTCAGGGACGTTTACATTTTAAGCGGTTACATGCTGGTATTAGGAGTTTAAGACTCTCATACAGTAGCCATCAATAAAAGGCAAAGGAACGAGAAGCCATGGGGGATCTGTGTTTTACAGCGAGCAGAGGAAAGTGAAGGGCCTTTATTGCTGCAGGTTGGATATGTATGAAGCCCAATACTGAATCACTTTATGATTTCACCCATCTACACTGCACCTGCTTTCCAACACTCGATATCAAAAGGTTTACAAGAGAGAATTTTCTGTAGACAGTGTCACCATCAGAAAAATGTCAAAATCTTCAGTTTTCCAAAATCACTTTTCCTATGAACTTGATGTGTAGCTGCAGTTCCATTACAAATGTGAGCATTTTATTTTCTAAATATCACTTTGTGCACTGATACAATCAATAAAAACACAGCTTATGTGGTATAGTAATGTATTGCAGGTAAACATAACAAATGCTAATATGTCCCTTCAGAATTCCGTAGACATGGTACAGGAGGTTGAACTATATGTTTGTACCTTTTGCTTACAAATGTGTATAGATGGAGATTTTACTTACGCAATTTTTAAAATGCACTGTACAAAGTGCATTACCATTTGCAACAGATTGTTGCATATGCAGTCCTTCCTATTTATCTTAGCTTAGCAGGATGTTTTTCGGTAATGGAAATATTACGACGTTGCTGAAGTTGAAGCAGGACAGTTTATTCAAGGTCAAAAGTAAAAATTATCCAATCACTGAGGCAGAATGCTAGTAGCTTTAAGATTTTAGGCAGAGCTCTATCAAACACTCCAAATATTCCATCCATGCTGGAAGGCTAGAGGGTTCAAACCCCAGGAAGAAAAATGCCTGTGCCAACCAGATTTATTTTCTTTCTTCTTTTGCAAAACTAGAAAAAATAAATTCTCCAAGATTCTCAAGATGTTGAAAGCCATGAGTCCTTACTGGGAGTTCTGGGTGTTCCCTCTGATGTCCTGCTGGGATGTGCCTAGAAAGTTCCAAAGGAAGGCCCTCATCAGGCACCTCAAGAGACTACTGTTAAGAAAGGTTTATGTTTTCTATGAACCCAAAGCAGAAAAACATAATTATTTGATTCTTTATTGCAAGTTATGTAGGTTTTGCAAATCATCCAGTCTATTGTACCCCCACCAGAAACCCTATGGAGGAAGCTCGTCATATCCAGGATCCTGTTCTTTGGGACATGATCTACGTTTCTTGACCATAGAGGAAAGTTGGGATTAAAGACCAAATATTACATGGAGATTCCCTCTTTGATCAGCTGTTTCTTCATCACAACAGACCACAGTATCACCAGCCTTACCCTTGACAACATCCATCTCCTCCATCCTACCCACAATCACCCATGAACAGGACCAAGTATTAAATTCCTGAAGCAATGACTGAACCCAACCAGCAGGAGGCCATCTATGTTTTTCTGCTGTCCTCAGACTTGGAAAATCTGATTCCAGTGACAATAAAAAAATCCAGAATTTAAAAGAAGAGATCTAAAGAAAACAAATAAATCTGTGCAAGCGGAAGCATTGAAACTCACACAAGAACACAGAGAAACTATTCGCTTGCTTCAAAGTTAACCTCAAACAAGCCTTTTCATAAATCTTACCCAGTCCAGGCATAGTTATGATTATAGACGAGGGTCGTAAAACCATTGAATTCAGACACTGGACACAGGGGGATCATAATTTAGTCCAGATTCCAGACCAGAATAATAAATGTCTCTGTTCCGAAGGTCATCATTCTGACCAGAAATTAGAGTTAGCATAATTCTCAAATTGGTCACTTTGAGAATTGCCTCAATGGAAAAAGGTTTGTTTGAGGTGCCAGTATGAAAGTATCAGTGACTTAAGTTTTGCCCGGCTGTATAGAAGTTGAAATAACTTTCTAATTTTTTTATGCTAGCTTGAGGTGGTTTTTGGGTTTACTAAAAAAGAAGAGTTAATGTGCAAAAGGGGAGATGGAAACACATTTGCCAAATAAGTTCTGATGTAGCACACTATCCTGTCCATTGGAAGGATGTGCCAGACAACTTCAAAGTCCAAACTTCCAGCATAGAGGGGAGAACTGTAGTCTCAAGTGGCAGGCGAGAGGCACTCCAGGTTGGGATGGGAGTGATGTATCGATGAGATATGTGCTAGTTAACAACCTGTACTTCAACCAAAAGTGATAAGGTGAGGAACGCAAAAAAGAAAAGAAACATCATCATGGATCCAGCACGTTAAAAACAACATTAAAAGATTATGTAGAGACTGTAGCAAAACCCTATTTCGTGTATAGACGCCTCGAGGTTGCCATCAGGCTTCTCCTGGCGCTGGAGGACTGGTCCGCCTATCTCCCGTCCCTGGGGTTGGTGGAGCTGCAGCTGGAGGCAGAGTGAGAACACCAGACAGCTCTAGCTGTCATGGCTGGCGACCCTCTCCCTCCAAAGCCGTGTATGCCTTTCTTCCGCTCCACCACCCAAGCTCCAGCCTCTCCGTCATCTTCTGAACCAGCACCACCTCCAGCTACAGCTCTGGTCTCGTCTCCTGCGCCCGCCACACCTCCAGTCACTGCGGACGCAGTGCCCCTGGCCACCACAGCGGATTCAGCGCCTCTCGCCGCCGCAGCTGATTCTTCGCCCCATGTTGCCAGCCTGCCTTCAGCCACTGCTGTCTCCTCGCCTCCAGCCACAGTGTCCATGGTTATGGAATTTCAGGCAGCCAGATAGGAACCTGGCCGACAGGCGGCACGTCTGGCAGCGTGGCCCGCCCCTGTTAGTGGGTTCTCCGCCCCTCTCTGTGGTTCTCCTGTGCCTTCTCCCTAGTGACTCTTTGTTGCCCCCTAGTGACTCCTCGTTGCCCCCTAGTGACTCCTCGTTGCCCCCTAGTGACTCCTCGTTGCCCCAGTGACTACTCGTTGCCTCCCAGTGCTCGCTCCGAGTCTCCGCTCTCTCCCAGTGCTAGCTCTGAGTCTCCACCCTATCCCAGTGTTCGCTCCGAGTCTCCGCCCTCTCCCAGTGCTAACTCCGAGTCTCCGCCCTATTCCAGTGTTCGCTCCGAGTCTCCGCCCTCTCCCAGTGTTCGCTCCGAGTCTCCGCCCTCTCCCAGTGTTCCCAGAGCTCCCTTGTCGCCCCACGTTGTGCCAGAGCTCCTTCGTTGCCCCCCAGTGGTCCCAGAGCTCCATCGCCGCCTCCCAGAGCCCCCTCCAAGCCATCTGCTGGCCCTCTGCTCCTACCTCGATGCCTCCTGTGGTCCGGCCCCTGCGCCGCTGACGCCCCCCACGATGGGTCCGCCTTCTACGCCCGTCCCCTTGCAACCTAAATGTTTTCTTGAAAGGTACTTAAATTTTTTTTATAATTTAGATAATGGTATAGATGGTTGTGTTGTTACCATGAAGCTGTTCATTATACACTCCTCTCATGTTGACCCATGTTAAGTAAAGAAGCTCCATTTTTGTCTAAAGAAGTTTCGACTGGAAGCCAAATTGAACCATCAAAACCTTTCGCCGCTTCCCAATCTTCAAAAACACGGCATCAATCTAACCAATTGTCATCACATAATAAGTAGCACTTTCTTTTTTTCTTAGGTCGCAACATTTAAAAATAACTACAGTGAAATCTCTTGAGTGAAAGTAACCCTATACAGCAGCTGCAGTCAGTGACAAACACACAACATCCGCCTCACATAAAACGTGACACCTGTTGGCCGCCGAACCACGAACACACACTCCCACAGGCGCATGCCTTCAGAGGCCAGACGATAACTTATATAGCCTTCAGCTGTGTGTGGAGTGTCAGCCGGGTAAATTACCGCACTTGACCTCTCTCACACTTAGCGTTTCTCTGGATTTATCCCGCTGCGTCTGCTTAAGCAGAGAACGTTCTGACTGTGCTGTTGACACGATGTGGTTCAGGCCCTTATTTTCTGTTCATTTTAATGATTATAGCAAACAGTTAGACCAACAACTGAGTGTTCCAAAAATGATGTTGCATGAGACTGGAAAAAAAAAAACATACACTGAAATATTTATGCTATGGCCTACGCAATCACGGGGAATACTGCTAACTTACCAGTTTTCCAGCAGAGAGTCACTTCAGCCTCCGCAGGGAAAATAAGCCTAAAAAAAGTAACTGCTGACGAAGCAGGTTGAATAGTTAAATACAGAGAGCTGTAAGTATAAGACTGGAAAGTTGAGTGGAAGGAAAAAGTGTGACAAAAAACACACACAAGCAACAGGGAAGATCACAGTCTTAAAAAACATTCAAGAGATGAAATTTTTTTTTATAATTTGTTTTTGGTTGGTGCTAGTGAACTTTTTCCTTTTTCCTGACTGTAAGTAGACAGGAAAGGGTGCAGGTAGACGGTACCTTTACTGATTTTAAACCAGGTTAAGCTAAAGCTGGCACTTGAGTTCTGAGTTAAACAGATCAACAGACAAAGATGATTGTTTATCTTAAACCCAAAATGTAGATATTTTTGTATAGTTTTGGTTTAATTACTCGTCTGACCGTCATGTTCTTTCAGCAGACATTATTTTTTTTTAAGAGTCTATATACCCCAGTTAGCGATCAATCAATAACTAATTTAGTTAATAATTATTTCAATAATTGATTAATCATGATTAATCAATTGATGCTCCCTGGATTCAGTGTTTCAGTGGCCACCACACGTCACAAGAGATAGTCGGACGTATGAACAGAAATAAACTCTTGAAATCTGTTTCTACTCTGTGATAAATCTCAATGAGTTTCACTTCAGATCAATTAGTTCATCAAATGAACTTTTAAAATTTAAATGGGTTTATGGATAAATGGAACAACTGTAAAATTGGAGAGTAGTAGGAGAAAGTAGCAGGGTGAGGAAAAGTGGTCATCATGTCTTATAGCGACATAACAACAGAGACAGCCAAAGCCAGTAGAACTATAAGCTTTATGAAGGAACGTTTTAAGCTTAGTATAGAAAGCAGCAGGATTCAGCTTCTATGCACCTCTAATCTGGAACAAACTTCCAGAAAACTGCAAATCAGCCTAAACACTGAGCTCCTTTAAATCAAGTCTGTTTAGAGTTGATTTTGAACCATAATAAATGGAACACTGATGATATTTTTGATGATTTTAATGATGGCCCTAAACAAAATAATGTCTGTTATTTGTTTTCACAGCTGTTGACTATATTATGTGTTTATATCTTTTTATGTTTTCTTATGTTTTCACGATGTACAGCACTTTGAACTGCCGTGCTACAACCATACAGTTACCTAAAAAGGTATTAATAAATTGTTCTTATTGTCTAATTATCACAGTAATACAGCAAAATATTGTGCTAAAACTTTAAGTCCATTTCGTCCACCTCTACTTCCTGAAAGATTAACAGCAGTAATTTTAATATATATTTACACACCTAAGAGGAGAATCAATGGCTTAAAAAATGGCCAATTTCAGCATTTCCACATCCAGCCTTTTTCACCTTATATCTAATTTTTACTGACCTGCTGTAGCTGGTATTTTAATCAGGGCCTCGGTTTGACTAATGCACAACTTCAGGCATCCTGATACCAACATCCTGCTGCATCTCAGATGATGGAGGGATGAAGAAAAGCTGAGAGCGACAGAGTTTCTCCGTCACTGAGATTAGGCTCCATGTTAACTAGGAGGATTGTGTTTCTGGGTGCAGGACAAACCGAGCTTTGTGTCAGAGGCATTAACGCTGCAACAGAAACCTTTATCAGGACAGACTTTAACTGGAAGCAGTGACTGTGTCGGGTGTGTGGGGGCGTGTGTGAGGGGGTGTGTGTGTCTATATTAGTGCGTGTGAAGCATCCTGTTCTCTAGTAGTTTTAAAACGCGGCGAGGGAAGACTTGAGAGAAAGTTTTATTGTGACAATATGGGGACTTGTGTTGGAGGTGGTAATGGTAACACATACACACACCCCGACACACCCCGTCACAGTGTCAAGTAACGCTCTATATATCCAACCAGATGAAGCATCACAAATTCCTTTACAGTTATTTGGCTCCACTAAATTCACATAAAACTCTATTATTTAAGGCTCCGCTGAGTTGTAGCCACACACAGGAACACTGGAGGAGTGAAACGTGAAAGCTGGTCTGTGTTGGACGTCAAAGGGACTAAACGCTATATAGCAGGAGTATTTGAGGATAACTGATTGGAGTTTAAATGTCTGCAATCAAAGGATTAAATCGATGATGTGAGTCGAGAAATTTTTAACAGGCAGAAAACGCAAGATTCACAATGTTCAAGACGTACATGTTACGACTGAAACGATTAATCGGATTAATTAATTACTGAAATAATCGTCAATTAATTTAGAAACTGATTAAGTGTTGACGGAGGTTTGCAGGCAAAAATAAAATGGCCGTCTGCTGAAAACACATGTTGAAAATAAGAAATTTCGCAATTGCGAAATATTTCCATGAAATAAGGGATGCAGTTAACATCACACCTGAATACGTTTGTTCACGCAATAAGTCATTAAAAAACAGAGTCCTCCAGCCACTTCCTGTCATCTTTCTTCTTCGTGGTTTGTGGCAGCAGCGACGTCCAGTTGTTGATCATGTGATTCGTGTGACGTGAAAAAAAGTGTTTCCCTTGCAATCTTGCAAAATAAATCAATCTTCATACGGCCACACAAAAAAAACCCTCATGCCAAGCACTGAAATTTTATATTGAAAAACTATTATATTTTTTTTCAAAATTGCATTAAGCAAATGTATTTCCCAAATGTCAAATTGTGCAGTTAGAGGAGAAAAGCAGCTGCAGATCTTATCCACCAGTCTTATCTACTTCCACAAAGGTCTGAAAGGCTGCTGAACTTGCTAAGTTGGCAACAGTGGGTGACTATTGTTAAACTCACATATGCAGGTGTGACCTGGTCAAAAGCAGAGAATACCAACACCAGAAATTGGTGTCGGACAAAATATTACAATCAGCAGGTCAGGCTTTTTAAAGATTGGTGATCTGCTGGAAAACTCCAAATGGTGCACAGCTGAAATTAATAACACAGGCACAGAAACCCCCGCATAGTGATAGGGATATTTTTACAGATTGTGGGAACACTTCCTGCTGTAAATATGATGTCACAGTGGTAGCACTGTGAGAGGACAGACAAGACGACAGCATGGATACAAAGAGTTTAGTATCCCGAATGGGGCCGATGTTGAGCTTCAGACCTAGTTGTGGAACTAAATGTGTCAGAGGCCTCTTTTTGTTCTCTGTAAATGTTTCAGCAAAGCTCTGCTGTTTCCCCCACAACTGCACTTCAGAAATTTCAGATCTAGGTGAAAGCCCGGAGTTGCAGAGAGGTTTTCACCACATTTTAGCCCGAAGCTTGCATGTCTCCAATGAGCTGTGAGTACTACAGACCCTGCGGGGGGCTGACCTCAAATTTCTGCTTCTAGTTAAAGCTCGGGCGAATAAAGGGGTGGGGGGAGTTGCTGTAAAATGAAGCTATGAATAACTGCTGAACGGATCCACACGTTCAGAATCACACTGAGGGACTCGCAGCGAGTCGAGCGGGCGGGTTTGAGTCCGTTTGATGTGTGTGGTTAATGTTTCAGCCCCGCTCCCGCCTTCTGATTGGTGGTGAGTCGTCGGTGCGTGGACGCACCGCAGATAGGTTTATCCGCAGAGAATTTGTGATGGCGCACGTCCAGCCAAGTTGCGTGTGTGTGTGAGTGAGAGGCTTACTAATCTGCATGCCTAGTTAGGGCAGTAAGATGCTACATTTCCATCTGCTTGACACAAATTGAGAAAATACTATGTGTGTGTGTGTGTATTAGTAATCCGCTAGCCATTCAGTGGAGCGGGGATGCGAGCTAATACCCAAGCTCCTGGTTTAAAAGAAGAATAAAGATCTTTTTGAAGATTTCCTCGGATTTAAATGGAAAGGTCCATCTTTAACCAGGAGATCTTAAGGTCAGCAGTAGAAGAAGAAAAAACAGGATGTGAAAAGAACATCCACTGCTCTTTATAAAAAGAAGCACAGTTCAGTCACAAAGTGTTTGCCAGCCTTGCAGATTTGCGGTTTTGGTTTCTACCCAAAGTGTTTCAGATCAACAAAGACATTATTTTGTGGTCTTGTAATCTACTTCATGTTGTCAGACAGGTTCGATTTAATTGGTTTCTTGAGTTTACAGGTTTAAAAACCATCGTTTAAAAAAACAAGGGCTGGAACAATGAATCAGATTAATCATTATTGAAATAATAGTCAACTAATTTAGGAATTGATTGTTACATGTATAAACATGCAAAAAAGGCCTTTATCTGGGAAAAAAAAGCATAATCAAAGAAGTAATTAAGCCTAAACTGTATAAGATATACATTTTGGAATCAAGATAAAAACCTTAATTACCTTTGCCTGTATTGTTTTACCCAAAACTCAAGTAGCATAGTTTGATCTTCACCCATTTCCAATCCACTAAAGGAATGCTTTGTTATTGCCTTCTAGGCACCAAAATATTTATTTTCTTATTTGCATCTTTTAATATATTTTTTAATGTTGTATGAAAAAAGCTAAAGCGGTTAAATTAAAAGAATCTTAACATTTTTTATCCAATTAACTGCCAGAATAACTTATTACTAATCTAATCATTAGTTGCATCCCAAAAAATGACACATTATATTTACTCTGATTGTGTTTGTTTGATATTAAAATTTGACAATTTTAGAAAGTGTGAAAAGTATAAACAGGAAATCCATGAGAGGGCCCTTCTACAGCATCAGCTTAACATGCTGTCCATCAGCACCCAACTCGCAGCTTCAAGACAACAGAAACAGCCCCCCCCCCTCCACAATGGCGTGTAGAAACCTCAGACTTCCTGTCAGACTCTTTCCATCACCATGGATACAGAACCATCCCCATCCCGTCGCTGTTTTCCACCTCGGGCCATGCCCTCTGTTTCTCACTATTGTGGACGCACACAGACATGCATTCCCTGGGACAATAAGACAAAGACACATGTATGCACTCACAGGCCTGAGTCTGAGTCTGAAGGAGGCAGGGTTGGCTTCAGAGGGGGGGTTGATCAAGATTCTGACCACTCTCTGGTCACACTCGCAGCCCGTTAATGAACTTTCCCAGAAGGAGAAGAAGGTTTATGCTGCGCCGACATGCTGACTTCTGCTCTGTTCCTCTGAGTTCCCTCCATGACCACAACACAGAAAAACTTCCTCCATCAAACCAAAATGGTTCTGCCTGCTGCTAAATCTCAATGTTGCTGTAAATGATTATTTTGCGGTTGTCTTTCTCTCTTTCTGCAGGTGTAGAAGCAGATTGCTGACTCATATTTCCTTGTACTTCTAGGTTTTTTCTCTCTCTCTTCTCTCTTAAACTTTTCTCACTTCATTTCCACCACCTTTTCCATTACATTTGCAGTAAACCCAAAGCAATTTCTACTAAAGTTTTATACATACATCAACTGGAGGATCATGAGGTGTAATGTTTCACTTTTAAAAATAAATCTGTTGGGCCTCACCTTGACAACAATTCTGAATGTCACACTGCTGGGGAAGACATGTTAAAAAATAGGACGACTGTGAAATATCCGAGACCAATCACAATAAAGTCCAACTTATTCATTTCATAAGGCCTGTGTGGCATAAATTCTGCCGTTTATTCCCTTCAGCCAGAGTCCACAGCCGGTCAGGATGGCCATCTGTGAGAAGTACAAAAATTGGAAGCTGGGGGGACTGTGCTTACTGCAAGTGTGCCAAATGCTCATGCACCTGGATTAACCTTTGAGTCAAACAGCTGTGCCAAAAATAAACCCCACAAAGCCAACAATGTGCAGAAGGGAAACGATACAGACAGTTGCTTCGGGGTCAAACTCTGTGAGAAGTATAGATACCCTCAACGCACTGGAGAGACCAAAATGACAAAAGTGTGGCACCATGAATCTCTTAAGTCTGAATGCATGGACATGAGATGTTGCTTACGTAATTGTAAGAATCAATTATAAATCGTCATGGCAATGGTTTCGATAGATTATAAATGTAGGAAAGAAGTCTTTATGTTGACTATAGAATTGGTATACAGAGAAGTTCTTGGGGAAAAAAGCCAAATCCTTACCACCACCATGCTGGACATTATGAGATGTGCGTGCTGCATTTGGTTTTCAGAAAACATGCCATTGTGCATTATGGGCGAATAGCTTTGTGCTCTGGAGCCATGTCCAAAGAACATGGTTCCAGAAATCTTGTGGCTCATTCAAACAAAACTTTGATAATCTAACTGGTGCTGCCATTTTGTTTTTAAAGGACAAACAAGCCACACGTATTCAGATGTTTATTAATTGTACTATGCTAACTGGTGTCTGTAGAGTGTGGGAGACTTAGTTTCTTTGTGAAAGTGCCTCTGATCACTGGAAGGTCTGAGATTTGGAAAATATAATGGAGGACTGGCTTTGGAGTTATAGATGTTTTAAGTTTTTTTTTCTCACCGCACAGTAAAGGAAATTAAATTATTTGATCGCCTTACAAACTTTCTTACATTAAGTTAGAACAATTGCTTTTACTGATGACTTTCCCTACATACAAGTCTTGTCTGAATCTAGTTTAGAAAGAAAAGACTTAAAATTTAAGAAATTCTAAGATTTATTTTTACAATGACATCATAGACTGGGAGATACTCTTAGTCTTAGAGTTCTTTAAGAATGCCGGTCGAGATCATTTACCATTCTGCCCTCATGTGTATTATCCTAGAATTACAGCTGGGCATTCACTCTTACAATGATTCACCAGGAAAGAGAAAAGGGACTGAGTCCACAATGGTGAAGACTGAGTGACAAGTCTTATGGGTTTTGTCGTTGATGACGAAAATGTAAAAAAGAAAATTCAACATCTGAATCTGACACCTAAATCCATGTTTATCTACAGAAATGACAACACATTTCTGTTGCTAGGCGAAGGGTTGGCATGTCAGTTGGCCACATCATTACCACGCCACAAAAGGAGCCTGGGAACCTCTCCCAGCACTCAGCAACCAAGAGGTGGGTAAACCCTGAACAGGTTGCCAGAAAGCACACACACGAGACGGGCAACCATTCACACACACACTCTTACCTGAATGCAGTACAACCAACCTAACATGGAGGATTAGGGGCTGTGGCACAAATCCAGAGCAGCAAACAGAAAAGCAACAGCTGAGATTTTAAGCTAGCAGAACTGCAGATGTGATTCAACACTGATACCTAAAATTCAATTGTGCAACTTTGAATCTGTCCACCAAATAGCCAGAGCTAGAACGAACAGCACACTCGCGTATCAGGAGCACAACTAGACATTTTTAGTAGAGATGCACCGATCCGATATTAATATCTGTATTGGTTCTGATATTGAAAATAATTCTAGATCAGGTATCGTTGACAATGTGCCAGATCCATATGGGCAGATCTATTCAGTCTAATTCTATGCTTTGTGCTCTGAGCAACATCATGATTTATTACTGACTTTACATTATATTTAGAATTCCTAATTTCTTAACCATTTGAAAGGTTTGTTGCAATTTATTTTTTTACATGTTTGACCAAGGTAGTCAACCTATTGTTTTTGTCAGTTTCAGCTTATTATTTATTTTATATTGACTTTTATACTCCTGATTGCACTGACAAATTGAAGTTGTATTATTTTTGCAAGCTTCACCAAGCTTGTGTAGCTGAAGGTGTACTTAAGTGTGCTGTGCTGATGCAGAGTTATCAAATAAATATCTACATATCAGTACATTTACATCTGTGTTTTAAAAAAAGAAACTGTTTAAGTAAATTCAGCTGTTTTTCTGTATCAGTTTGGTATAAGATCAGCTGACACTAAACCTCAGATATCAGTTTCTGTATCGGAAGTGGAAAAAGTGGATTGATGCATCCCTAACTTTTAGCAATATAATATTTTGTAAAGCTTATATGTGACTTCTACTGTACAATTATGTCCTACTTTGTGTTTTTCTGTCACACGAAATCTTGATAATACACAAAGTGGAAAAGTTCAGTCTGGCCAAACAATAAAACTGCAGTGTTAAGTTCAAAGTTCACTAACAGCAGTAGAGCTGCTGAAGGAGTCTTTGAGCAATAGAGGACAATGATAGTATTCTTTAGAAATCCTGGATTTTGACGTATGCACCAAAGGCTCCACTGACCATCATCTGGGTAGATTAAAAGGTAGTGAAGTTTTCTTCCTTTGGTGCCAAAAGGAAGAAAAAAAAACAACAGTAGCTTTTTTATGTGAGCACAGTCAGACACAGACAGCCATTGTCAGCTAATGGAACTTCAGACAGGCTTCCTCGTCTGGAGAGAGCGCTGGCATTTGATGATTGAACATCGGAGCGCTGGCCTTAGCGACTTAGTTTCACTCTTCTGCTCCTTTTCACCTTTTGTTCTCTGGTATCCTGCCATCATTCTTTTCTACTGAAAACTTTCTGCTCCCCATGCCTACCTGCTTCCTTTATGTAAATGTTAAATGTATTTGGTTTCTCCGTTAATCCCTCGTCTCAGTGTACAACTGAGTTGTTTCACTAGTTAGTTATTCAAACTAAACGAAATTCTTATAGGAGTTGTCACAAAACTGATGCTCTTTGATTATAAAAATTTTATTGTAGTTGCTATAAGTAGAGGTGTAGTCAGTAGTAGGTTTTTATGTTGGCCATATGGGCAGTTGCCCAGGGCAGCAATAGAAGGGGACCAAACAAGCAGCAAATAAAAAAAATGTCTGATAATGTAATGAATTGGCAACCTGGTTGCTGGTGAGAATGAGGATATCAAAATGTCTCCACTGTAAATGAAAATCAGTTTTCCTATCATTTCATTGGGTGGGGTTCCCCGTCGCATTATTCATACAAGAAGCACCACATCCAATATTAAGCACAAAAATTCTTTATAAAAAATTTTGGCAATATTCTTGGGAAATATAATTTAATTTGAAATTAGGGATGATCAAAAGGAGTCTCGACTCAAACAAAACAAATCTGTGAACTGGTGCTTAAAGTCCTGAAGGAAATCCTAACGTTAGCATTGTTAGTGGATAGCAGTTTCTACGTAGCATTCTTACAATGCTGGCATTGCTTTGTTTTGCATCAAGCAATCCCAGTTGTTGCATCAGATGAGCCCAGAGTGTGGATCCGTTCTTTAGCAGCACTTATAGACATTTTATTTTTATTAGGTAGAGTAAAGCTTTCTCAAGCCAGTAGTACATCACTAATATTTCAGTCGCACATAGGCATGCAGACTGTTTTTGCAAACATTTGTGAAATAATGTATACTGTATAAAATGTTGTTTCTTTTTTAAATCTGAATTTTTTATTCAGATCACAATATTACCAAAAAAAGAAAAAGTGAGATAAAATTCTAAGTCCTTATCGCCATTTTGAGGTATATTTGGGGAATGCAATAGTGTCACTATACAGAAACAAACATTTTTTGTATGCACCTTTAAAAGCCAGTAGTTTGTATAAAACTGGTATTCAGATCCCAGTATACATTCACCCAAATTTTCTGGGTGAATAAGTGGATCCTGGCAATGTTTCAGTTACTCACAACAACAACCAGTTGCCTGAGGCAAAGCATTATTTATACATTAGGTTTACCTGATGAAAACCTGCAGATAAAAAGCAACAATATGGCTGTGTTTGAGGCAAGAAAGGAAATGCTGCATACAGTGTGAGTCATTATCTAGTGTTGCTGGTTAAAAGGGTTGATTTATAGTGGAGGTTAATGCAGGATTAACCTTTCAGCAGATTAAAAGCTGAAAATATGACACTGATTTAATATTTTAAAATGAAAACCGTGTTAGAATGATTCAATTCTGAGATGCATTCCCTAAAACTTTATCTATTCCTGACAACATTCATATATTTAGATCTTATATTCAACATGAGGACTTTGATTCAGGGCAGCTCTTTTTACAGCAGGTGACTGACTGGTTCATATTGTATAAGAATGTGAAAATCTGTAAATATGGTGTTTAGAGTCTTGATTGACTTGATAATCATATTTGATATTAGTCTTTTAAAAAGGATATTGTGATTTTTTTTTTACTTTGCTGGGAGACTTACCTATAATATAATGTAAAAGAGAGATCAATTTAATAATTACCATAAAGTATTTTTTTTTTGCCTGGTGTTTACTTTTTAGGCACTTTGTAATGAGAAATTTAGTTTTAAGACATTTATTCCCAACATTTATCTTTGAAGTCATGATTAACTCATGATTATCTGTTTGAGTATTTTTAAAAATCCAAACATCTATTTTACATTTTTCTATTGATATCTGACATTTAATTAAAAAATGTGAACCAAGAAACTTTAACTATAGTTTTTGTTAGTTGTGTAGCTAAAACTTATAGCAACTGTGTTTCCATTGACCATTTAATTGCACAAATTGGAATTACAAATAACTATGTTTAATGTAAACACAGCAATTGCGAAAAATTCAAATTTTTTGTTAAAACATTTTTGCGCTAGGATGAGGTAGTCTTTCAGCCATATCAAGATTTCTTTTTCGCAAAACTGCAAAGGAAATACTTTATTCGCTTCACAAAAGTCATGCTAGTTTGCATGTAGCAGCAACGCAACAGAAGGAGTCTCACAGCATCACAGTTAGCCAAATGTTTCATGTAAGTGTTTACATACATTGCCGCCATGATTTTTAATGACCTAGTCCTTGTACTATTTTAACCCAACCGTAGTCTTAGCGTGACGCTTATAGGACGAGCGCGGCGGATGTCACGGTCAGACAATATGAAAGCAAAAGGGTTGTCCTGTCAGACTGTCAGTTCCCGAAACCCGAATAAAAAAACTTGTAAAAGCGCACAGGGTAAATTCTCCCAATAGACCCCGCCTCTTAAAACTGTGGGAGGATTAAACTGTGGGCCCTACCCAAGACAATCGTTATTGCCATTTAAACAACTATTTTTCTCCTTTGCCACACTTTTCTGACATTGCTAAAAGAGTCTACCATTACAGTAGCGAGATCGGAGTTTCACAGAGTCCGCTTGACTGTTCAGGCGCCTCAGCATCAAGAAGATCAAGACATCCTCATGGCACAGAGCAGCTTTAAAATAGCTGTGACCGTATGCTAAAATAGCCATGACCGTATGCCGCTAAAGTTAGACCAGACCGCAGCTAAGTGGATTAAAGAATGAGAGCACTTATGAATATAATGCTTCAGATGGAGAGGCCAGATGAAAAAGTGACAGTGAGAAAAGCGAGAAAGTGGGGGGAAAAGAAGATAAAGTATCAAAGAAGAAAGCAGGCAATCAATTATTGAGTGTAACATCTGTGCTTTTTAGCAATGCTAACTCTGTGGTAACCATCCCACTGGATTAACTGTTCATCTTCAATGTATGTAATAGAGTACTGTTTGAACATAGACGTTTCTATGTAGTGCAAATCGTAAAATCTTTCTTACACTCAGAAGATTTTCGATGTAGCCAAGTTTAGAATAAAACTTTCTGCATTCCTGTGACTTCCTGTTCAAAGCCAATGTTAAGGCGGCTTTAGGAAAACTATCTGAATCAATCATGCTGGGATGATTTGTTATCGCTTTGAAGTTAGGTAGGTTGTGTAAAAGAAGCTCCAAACATGAGTTTTATTCCCCAGCAGGAGACATTCCTCCTCAGCAGAAAGCATTTCAACAAATAGCAGATATCCTCAGGTGGCACCAGGGTAGAGAATTCACTCAGGATAGGATGTCAGAAGCGATACAAATGCAGAGTTTTGCAACTACGCACTGGGAATAACAGTCAAGAATGGGGAGCGACGATGTAGATCATACAAAATGGAACATTTCTTCTCAGCACACATTAATTTGCTGAAAGATCACCTACTGTATTAATTTTCCTCTCACATCTTGTGAAGATTCTATGCCTTTCTTAAGCCTAGTCCACGTGTAGCGCGATATCTGGGTTTTCTCCGCTCAAAAGCTCAGTTTAGTAACACTCATTTACAAGGGTGTAAAACTTTGTGTTGCAAGTTGGAGGGGACGAAGAGGGGGAGGGGGCGTTAGGGCACTGATGTACCCAGTTACTGGAAGAACTTTTCTTTTCTAGTGCTAAGAATAAAGCCAAAACTTCCATGTGAATGCCAGACAGTCTGACTCCATAAATTAGGATATACGTCCTGAACAGGCTGGTCAGATTGATAGTACCTTTCGAAAATAAACTCTTAGCAGGTATTAAACACACTACGAAATATAAGTATATTAAAACAGAAATAATCTAATTCATCTATATAATGATGGTGATGGAACTGCTGACAAAGGAACTTTTCAGTCATATTCTAATTCATGGAATCAGCCTGTATTTGCTGAATGCTTCCCTACAGTTGAAAACAGTTTCACGATTCAGTAATATTTTTTGTGAAGAATTATCACATAGTTGCCTTTTATTGTCTGATTTTATGAAGTGCTAAAAGCATCCACAACATGAGATTCTATAACAATCAAAATGTTATTAAACATTTGAAAAACAGAATAAGTAACTTATGTGTAAACCAAATGAATCCTCATCAGTGCAAACTTTGTATTTTTCAATGATGTGATTCCGACTCCACAGCTGATCCTCAGCTGGTTGGCAAAACCTTTTTGTCCTGCTGACTCACACACAGCAGAGGAGATGTGATGGGTCTTTAATATAGCAAACATTAAAGACGGAAAACCTTTTTGGGTCTGGTTGGGGCAGTTGGTGAGTAGAGTGACCATCGATGTTACTGGATTTTATAAAATGTGGCTTAAAGCTGAGATGCTGATGTTTGGATATGTAAAAATATATATATTCTCTCTGCTAATAAATCTATAGTTTGGTTTATGTCAGTTCTAGAAACAAGAGAGAACAAAGTGAATTTCTCTTTATAATGGCCCATAATTAAATTTTACTTAAAATTTAACAAACTTTAGCTCTTTATGCTTTATGAAATATTTCATCCTATTTGATAATTTCTCTGATTATCGCCAAGTTCTACGAACAAATGATGCAATTTGTCCTGGGAAAAATGTAGAAAAACGGGTGGTTGAATTATTTTCTTTCCTCAGTCTGTCAGCTTAACGTCACACGCAGATTCGTTGCCATGGCAATCAATAAACAGCAGCCCGGGAGGGCAGAGCAAAGATTACGTTCAAGTGCATCAGGAATTAACACTAACAAAAAGAACATAAAAACATTTCCCACACAAAAAGGACGTACAAACACCAAACAGAACATTCTGTCCGTTGCAGATTTATGTTTCTGAATTTCCATTTTGCGATCATTAGGAAGTGATCGCCTGAACACTGCAGTGGTTGATTAGCTCTAACTTAAACACCTGAACTCCTGATTATCTGTCAGAAAATCTATGTGGGTCGCCTTGTTTTTGTGTTAATTGAACCGAAATACCCCGGACTGCGCAGCGAGAGTTCATGTTCAGGTGATGAAAGTTAAACTAGCATAACTTACCTACTCTCCACTTTCTTTATATATTTTTTAATTAAAACTTTTTACTGACCTGTGAAATGCGATCCCCTTTGGATCTAATTACCTTGCTATCGCAGTGTTGACAATCAATACCAAAACTTTACGTCCCTTTCTCAGATTCTTTGCTTGATTGTGTCATTTCACCTGACCACCGAGACTCCTGACTCAATGTACAGCAACAGCGCCTGTGTCTCACTGCCACGGCGCGCACAGTAAGTCGCGTAATGTCCAATTCACTAGATCGCGGAGCGGACTTGCCATTTACGTTTTCCAAAGGAATTTCAAAAAGCATTACCTGACTGTTAATGCTT
>CAEGAE010084553.1:0-16033 GCA_903067095.1 Girardinus metallicus
CAAATCTGGAACAAACTTCCAGAAAACTGTAAAACAGCTGAAACACTGAGTGCCTTTAAATCTCGACTAAAAACCCACTTTTTATTGTTTATTTGAAACATAAACAATTACAAATTTAATGATGGCACTTGACTTAATGTGATGTTTTGATTGTTGATTCTATGTTGCATGACTTTGTGTTTTTGTGTTGTTATATATATATATATATATAAGTTGTTAATATTATCTGCCCAGTTTTACTTATTGATATGATATCGATATGCTAACATCAACTGATACCAGTGCTAATGCTGATCATGCATCCCTGAAACAAATCATTCAGTTCCTGTTTTTAAATAAGACATTAAACATTTTATTGCATAAAATGTAATAAAACATTTTCTTTTAGTGCACACACACACTTATATGGCAGTAAGAGCAATATTAGTTTTAATAATTAATTAGTATCTTTTATAGGTATTGGCTCAACTTGTCATATCGGTGCATTTATTTGTATTATAAATGTATTTCTAATGTTGTATAAAATCAGCGTAAATGGTTAACTGAAAAATCAAAAGAACAAAAATATTTTAAAATCTGATTAATCGTCAGAATAATCAATTAATTCATTTTGGGATCTTCAACACGTTTCATCCGTATGGCTGATAATTTAAAGGAATGTTGAATCTTTGAAGGGAAGTTTTCCTTCATCCCCTCTGTGTGACGTATCAGTGAAAAAGCCCCACAGCATGATGCTACCTCCACCTTTTTCCAGGCCAGCAGAGGAGGAGGAGGAGAAGCTGCAGCAGAAGCTGGCAGTGATGGAGCTACTGGTTGCTATGACGCTCAGCCTCATCACCACTACCACCATCAGACCGCTGCCGTGCCTCAGGCCTCCCTGCCCAACGCCAGCGCCACCTACCTGCCAACCTGCTACTGGCACAAGGTAGGAAACAAACTTTTAATTTTTCCGTAGGTTCCAAAATTCCTGCAGCTGCAGAATCATAACAGCAGACTGAGGTGGAGGAATTAAAGTTAACTTAAAATAACGTCTAACCTCGCTTTTATGACTCAGATTAAAAGCAAATGACAACATTAGAGCCTATTTTTGTGATTTTAAATTATGCATCCCATCCAGTTTGGTTTCTTTGTACAAGTTATACATCAGCCACATTTAATTTGGTAGAGGAAGAAAGTTTTATTTAAAGCCCCTGAAACCAAAACCTGCAGTGCTGTGAGAAATATTTGGAAAAGCAGCGAGTTCAGGAGCAAAATGTTGTTAATAAAAGACGAGCGAAGGCTGTCGTTTCCACCCAGATGTGGTCGAGCAGCCGGGATGTGATGAAACGCGGAGAACGCAGCGGGAGCAAAAGGAGGGGATTTCCAGATGATGCCGGAAACCGAGTCGCTCCTTTAACCCTTCAGATCATCCGGCTTACGGTCAAAGGAGCAAAACCTGGGAGGAAAAACAACGACTGTAGAGGAGAAGTTCAAAGGCAAAACATTTAATTTGTTTCTTAACTTGATGCAGACGTAAACACGGTTTTACAGCCTGTAGTCGGCCCGACACAGGCAGGAGCAGGGAAAGTACCCGGCTCAGAGGAGCGCTTGTATTTAGTGTTTTGTTGCCCTTGGCTCCTGCTTAGTGCAGGTCAGCACATTTCTCAGTGCTGAAATCAACCCTCTGTGGTGTGTGTGAGTCTCCAGTGAATCCCCAGGAAGTTATAAATGCTCTCTCTTTGGCTGTCTTTCCATCTCTCTGTGC
Source organism: Girardinus metallicus (assembly GCA_903067095.1). Taxonomy (NCBI): domain Eukaryota; kingdom Metazoa; phylum Chordata; class Actinopteri; order Cyprinodontiformes; family Poeciliidae; genus Girardinus; species Girardinus metallicus. The sequence continues at coordinate 1,745 of CAEGAE010084553.1, forward strand.
TCTGAAGCGACTGACGAGCTTCTATTTAAATCCAGAACCGTCACATATCACAGACTAACCAGAGAAATGCAGGTTTTTTGGGGGGTTAGAAAAGGGAGGGAAATTTGTGACTTCTGATTTTAACTATATCCTGTTTAGATGAGTAATCGCACCATCGTCTGTATGACTTCAGTCAGTCAGATTGTTGGGGAGGAAGTTTTTTCTGCTTCAGTTTATGAGGTTTGCAGCTTTTTTCCGTAGCACTGGAGCAATTAAAGCTGCGGCAAGAAGGTCCTTGGTTCAAATCCCGATAGATGGATGAATGTTTCTGTAACAGCTCCTTTAAAGAGCAAATAAACCACAGATACACTTAGGTTTTTCTGCAGATAAACTGTTTAAATTGGTCCCAAAGGGCGCTAGCTTCAAGTTTTTGTGCAAATTTTGATATTTATTTAATTCTGCAAACATTTTGCCTAAAACCACCTCAGTGCTACCTTTGGGTTGAACAGGGGTGAATTTTCCCATCTTCCAATTTGCAGTTGAATTTTCCTATTTGTTGCAATGGCACAGATTTATATCACACAAGCCTACGTTAAAATATTTTTGTTTAAAATATATATATTTTTTATTATTCAGTCTTTTCTTTTTTAACAGGCTCAAATATCAAAACTGTGTTTTAAAGAATCTTTTTGTTGTTGAGTAATTTGTCCAGTTTTGATCCTTTTTTCACTAAAGAAATGCTGTGTTATAGCATTTTATAGGCAATAAAATATGTGTTTTCTTATTTAAAGAAGGAATTAAATTATTTGTTTATTTGCATCTTTAAAACTTAAAAAATTTGCTGAATGTGCCAATTTTTATATCAGATTAATGGATTTATCTGATGATTAATTGATTACTAAAATAATCTTTAGTTGCAGCCTCAGTTCACTTGCAGAGCATTTATGGCACCATTGTGCTTCCATTCCACTAAAGATGCTTTTTAATCAGAATCACTTTATTACAAAGCAAATTGCTTTGGTGTCATGTAAATTGATGAATATAACAGATGAAAATGCATTTAAAGTAAATCTATTTAAAATAAATAAAGACACAACACTTAGCCTGACAGGATGTAGGTTAATCCTGGCAGCCCGCCAGGCTGATAAATATTGGAGTTGAAATCATGATTATTTTTTTTACCTTTGCATTGTGCTAGCACACCTTTATTCTCGAGAGCAGTAAACTGCATAAACATCAGTTTTTATAAAAAATTTTAACCATTTTGACCAAATATTCTGCCGTCCTTCTGTTCTCCTGCTGAGTCTTGCTGCCATCACTCCATTCTTGTGACTCGTGTCTCTCTAGTCTCCGTTTCTCAAGTCAACTCTCCTAACCTTTGACTAACACGAAGCAGCTGGATGCTGAGTGACTCCAGAGGGGTTTTTATGCAGAAACAATGCAGTGGTTTAAACACAGCATATGCAATATATTACAACATTACTAGGCCAGTTGAAACCTGCATAATCGGCCCATTATATGTTCGCTTTATAGGGCAATAAAAACAAAGCCTGTGTGGGAATTAACAGCTGACTTTTATATGAGAGGAAGGAGGAGCTACTGTACCAGAAATCTGGATTTTTATAGCTTCAAGCCACGTATTTTTGTTAAATTTATTCCTGGAGTTTCTTTTAATTAAGCTTCCAATGTTTGTTCCCCGTTTTACCTCGAAGCTCTGCTTCCTTCCAGGCTGCTGGCAGGCGGGCTAAGGAACATGCGGATGTGGCGGTAGCACTCTTAATTGTTCTCAGATCTACGGCCTGGATGATTTCTGCTAACAGCACGTACCCTATCTGGGGTTTTCATTTCTGTTGAGTCAGCATTTTAAGTAGGGAATTTCTGACGCACTTTGAATGGAAAGACTAAAACAATATATATCAGCTAGCTAGTTTACAACATTTCCAGTTCAGATTAGGTTTATTGGTGTCTGAACTCGACAATAGTCCTGGATTTGGGTCTGGGAGTGTTTCATAACCAGTTGAGGTATTGTTTATATTGGAAACAGCTTGTGGTGCAAGTTTGCCACATGTTAACGATCGGCTTTCAGCAAATGTGTATCAACCTCAAAAGCAAAAAACTGGGTGGAAAGAAATCTGCTGCAATCACTGGAGCTATTTCCCTCTTGACGTATTTATCTCAGTTTTCCATTTAGAAACTGTTAACGCATTTTACATTTTTCCTCTTCAGGTTCGTCAAGTTCCTTTTTTAACATCTTGAATACATTTCAGATCTTGTTTTGATTCTGCTGAGATGGAGTCGCTGCTGGATATGTAGCAGCTGAATGTTGTTTTTTTTGGCCTTGTGAAACGACTCAGATAATTAAAAGTTATCATTATAAAAAATTATAAATCTGTTTTTCAGATCAGGTAAAGAGAAAAATATAGAATTGTGAACGAAAAACATCTTATTTCTATTTTGTTGCAACCTTTTCATATCTTTTAGGACCTGACTGAATAAAAAGTACGAATGTAATGTTTTAGAGATGAATCAATTAATCAAACTAATCGGTTATTGCAGTAATCATCAAATAATCTAGTAAATGATCAATTGTTAACAGGAGTAGACTCAACCATTCTGACAGTCAGAGCAGTAAGTAAGTCAAAATTGTACAACAAATATAAATATTTTGTATTTAAAATATTTTTTTTTCAAGTTGCAGTTTAAAGTTTGCCTTGTTCAAATTCTGTAAAACCAAAAAAATCCAAGTAAACACTTTTTGCCATCCAATTATGAGTTAATTAAAAAAATAGTCAAATTTTTTTTTATTGTGTCTGTAATGGGAAAAAAAATACTGCAAAACTTAATTGTTCCAGTGACTCAGCAAGTTGTTGCTAGGTAACCAAAGAATGTGAGTTGCTAGGCCACAAAAGTGTGAATCAGTTAGTTCAAGCCATCAAAGTTGCAGTGAGAGGTTGAGCAGCTAAAGCCTTTCCTCTGCCTACATCTCCCAGAATGCTGTGCAGTTCAGTGAATATTCTATCAGATGTATTATCTATTGATACTGATCGTGTGTCTATTGCGATAGACACATGTCCAATCTCTAATGATGTGCTATTGTATTTAACTTGTATTTGTCACTTATTTTTTAAATGTGACACAACATTGTGAAACTTGTTCACCCACCAAACATTATTGGATGCTTTACTGGCAGAGTCACAGTTTGTTCTTTTTCTTCCCACTGCTCTTTGTTGTAATAAGTGATCCACGCCTCTGAACCGCCATCTTGATGGGCAAATGTAGAAGAACCATGGCTTTGATACCAACAAAAACAAAGTATATGGAAAAAAAGTTTAAGTCTTAAGAGATGTGACGCACTGACATTGTTTATAAGTTAAATCTAAGCTTGTGACTTGTTTATTGTCGTCATAGCAACTCCACAGCAGCTTCTGGGACGATACACTGATTTAAGACAATTTTCAACTAATATAATGGCAATAGCCATTATAATAATGCAAGAACACATTCTCAAACCTCAATAAACTTTAAATTTTTATGAACATTTAATACTGGAACTGGAAGACATTTTGAATATCAGAAACAACAAATAAAATGGATTATGAAGCCTCTGTAACAAAATCGTTCTTCAAACAAAGGGCTGGTTGAGACCAAAGCACCAGACTGAAAACATCTATAGAAATAGAGAAAAGAGAAAAACGATAAATCATGCAATCTGAAATTATTGAGACGGTGTAATTTATCATGTGATTAATTGATTAATTGATTTATTGCTCATTGCGACAGGCCTGACTGTCATAGCAGTTACCTACCAAGATGGCTTCCCAGATGTGTGACGTCACATGAGAACTATGTATTGCATATTGTTTAAAACAAAAAATCTTCTGCACAGAACCTTTGATTTTTATTTGATTTTAATTCTTTGGTTTCACTTGGATCTGATGTCTCTTAAACATTTTGTCATGTTTCATGTTTATCAGATCCATTAAAAGCTCCTGATGATGCTTCAGTTTGCTGACATTTGTTCTTGAATCTAAAAAAAGATTGTGAACCCTGATATTTCATGTGTTCTCCTGACCTCTGACCCCCAGAACCAGAGCAGAGAGGCGTCGACGGGGTCAGGCCCGCCCTCCGGCGCAGCGCTGGGAAACGAAGAGCAGGCGGTCCACCAAGAGCTGCCGGCTCCTCGCCCAGAGCGCCGCTCTCCTCCGCCGCCCCTGCAGGTTCAGGATGCAACCAGGAGCCGCCAGGAGAAAGCAGGAAAAGGTGAGCAGCTGCCAACGACGGCCTAAAAAACACACCGGAGCAAGATGCAGCATGCTGCTGCGTCTGCACACAAGCAGAAAGAAATGCGGCCCTCAGGGCTGGGCGGAAAAACTGCAGTGAGGTTCTGACACAAAAATATGTCAAAAAAACTTTGAATCAAAAATACTTTACTGATCCCAAAGGGAGAATAAATGATTTTGTAACTCATTAATTCAAAGTCTTCAAAGAGTTATGAGTTATTGTTATTGGTTATTAGATAAGAGTCAGCATCAGTTAGAGCTGGACAACACGACTTCAAAATAAAAATTGATTTTTTAGTTTTTAAGAAAGAAAGAAATTACAAATGACAAAATATTTTTGAAAAAGTGGCTTTTATTTCAATCATCCCTATACCTCAATTAATCAATAAATCAACTGATAATTTAAAACAAGCTCAATAATTTCTATTTGCATGATTTCTCTTTTTTCTCTCTTCTCTCTTTCTGCCTTAAACTGGATTATAAAAGTTGTCAGTCAAATGTTTTGGTTTCAACTAGAAGGACAATTTTGTTTGCAGAAACTTCGTCATTCATTTTATTTTGGATTTATATTTTAGATATTTAAAATCCATGTCCAGTGTTAAATGTTCATTAGAATATAAAGTTTATTGATGTTTGAGAATGTTTTCTTGAATTATTATGCCATTATTACCAATATATTACTTAAAAATGGTCTCAAAACAACAACATTATCTAATCACAATAACTTATGGGACAATTTATTGTCCAGCAAAATTTGCTATTGTGACAGGTCTAATGATTACAGTAAAAATAAATAAAAAATAAAGCAAAATTACACATGAAACCCTGTAAAAGTCAAAAATATGTTAAAATATTGTACTTGTAGCCGATTCCACAGTTTACAGATGGCAACAGAAAAGGGGGGCGGAGCTTTCAGTTACGGGTTGCTATGGAAACCACCAACTGCCAAGGGCAGAGAAGCATATGGTGAAAATGGTCTCAAAACAACAAAACTATCATTTACCGCAATAAGTTCTGGGACAATTTATTGTGACGAGAATATTTATTTAATTATGAAAAGATAATTATATCAGCAGGAAAAACATTTTTAACCCGTAAAAAGTTCATATGAAAAAAGCCTATATAGTTATCGACGTCTGATGTTAGCAGATCAGTTCTTCCTTCTAAATAAACCCAGGTGATTAAATGGTCATTTCAAAATCCTTCTGCTGATAATAATTTGTTAAAAGATGAAGTATTTCCTAGTTTTAAAAACAATACCAATGTATATCTTCACAAGATGCCCAACATTCCTCGTTTTTATTATTATTACACCATTATACTAATTTTATGACTTTGTTCTCGTATGACTTAGAATTTATTCTGGTAATTTTACAACTTTATTTGCGTATTATTTTGACTTTACTTGGATAATATTACAACTTTTTCTCTTATTATTACAACTTTATTCTGACATTGTTATAACGTTTTTTGTGTTTTTTTTAATACTTTTTTGTAATATAACTTTTTCTTGTATTATCTAGACTTTATTCTGGTAATTTTCTAACTTTTTTCTAAAATGACTTCGACTTTATTGTCATACAACTTTTTCTTTTATTTTTGCGACTATTCTGGCAATAATACAACTTTTTCTTGTATTATTACAACTAATCTGGCAAAAATATGACTTTATTCTTGTATTATTTTGACTGTATTGTCATACAGCCTTTTTCTTTTATTATTTTATTATTATAACTTTATTGTTAAAACATTTGTGCTTGTTTTTTATTTACGGTTAGGTTCCAGACATGCTGGATTTTTTTGTTTACCTCATGTTTTTCAGTCAGGTGAAGCTTTCTGAAGCCAAACTGAGCAACAGGGACGTCTTCCATTATCAGCTATTAGAAAGCAGTGACCCGTTGAGCAGCTCGTGTCTCAGAGTTTATGCCAGTGTGTCTGATCTGTAACACAACACTCAGCTATGTCACCTCTGCTAACACTGCATAGCTGTCACCGACATAAAACCTTCAGTGTGCAGACAGGAGAGCAACCTGCTTAGATCCGTGTTGTCTCGTTGCTTTTTGTGTTCAGCTGCGTTTCTCCGGCAGCCGATTGTTTTGTTTTCCTGTCACTCTGTAAAAACTGTTGCTGTAAACTAATAAAATAAGTAGGTAATAAACAGTTTGACAGTTTGTTCATGTAAAACGGCCTGAAGCACTTAGAAAAACTCCTCCATCCCCGTCTCAGAAGTTTGTCCCTTCACGCCCAAAAGTCGGTCAAAAATCTGTTCATAACAAAAGCCACACCCACATTTTTACTCGCAATAACTTTCCATTGACTTTAGTTTTAGTTCGTTTGACTTTTTGTCTAATTCATTTAGTTCTAATTCATTTTCATAGTGCGTTTGCTGGTTTGCAATAGTTAAATATTGCTTAGTTTTTATTAATCTTAGTAGTAGTTCTAGTTTTTTTCAAACTTTGACAAATTTTTGAGTAACTGTCATGAAAACAAGTTTTCCTGGACAATTGTCCCAGAAGTTTTTGTGATAAACAATAATATTGTTGTTTTGAAACTATTTTCAAGTAATATAACAGTAATGGCATAATAATGCAAGAACAGATTTAAACTTTAAATTCTAATGGAACTGGAAGATATTTTAAATATCCAGAATAAATAAATAAAACAAATAATAAGAACCATGAAGTCTCTGTAAACAAAATAACATCAGACTGACAACTTTTGTCATCCAGTTTTGTTTTGTTTTTTTAATTTTTGGCTTGATTACTGCTGAGAGGTGTTGTTCTTTCAGGAAATAGATTTTTTTAGAGCCTGTATACTTTAAACTAATCTATAATCGATTAATCATTGTTAATTTGATTAATTGTTTCTCTTATTAATATGAGGATGCTTGTATTATGTATAGTCAATTTGACATTAAAGGGGCTATTTTGTAAATATTTTTGTTAAAAACCCAAATTTAATAGAATAAAAAAAGTATTTAAAAAAAATAACAATAAAAAAGCTGGTAGGAAAATCTACCATGGGAGGTTTGAAAATAGTTTCAAAATGGTCAGAATTACATATGAAACATGGAATTTTTACCCTTGCATTGGATTGTGTTTCTCTGTATTTTAGCATGTCAGTTATAGTGACTGTATCGCCACCTACTGGTGTGGGATGTGTTTTTCAGCTTTTTTTTTTTAGTGGAACTGCTCTTATACTGACGGTCTGTATTTTTACTGGTCCGTGAACTGATGTGTGCGTCTTGCAGCTGTGATTGAGCGGGTGGTGCTCAGAAGAGCGATCCACAAGCCAGAGAACGGCAGCGAATATGTGTTTGAGGTAGATCAACCCAATAAGGTAGTTTTTCTGTCGTGGTTTGCCGCTCTTCTTCATTGCTTTCCTCCTTTCCTCTGCCTGTTCAGGTGGGCTGGTCCGACGGTTTTACAACATCTGTTGTCAGAACTCAACAGGAAGTGGCAGAGCTGATATCCCAGGTAATAATCTGGTGCAGATGGTAGCTACTGGGATTCGGTGCTGTTTCTAATGGTGTAACTAGCTTATATACATATTGATCCCAAAGGGATTTCAACTGAATCCTGTTAAATTAACTAAACAAAGCAATAAGGGATAAACTAAGACGCGACTTTTTGTATTACCAGAATATTTTCCTCTGCTTTAGGTAAAATTGTTGCCACTATTCAGGTTTTTGTGTAAAATATGAGTATTGTCAGCATAGAGTGACACTGTGCAGTAAACAGTGTGTAGTTTTAATGAATGTTGCTCTGTTAGCTCTCTCAGGTGTTTCCTGACGATGGACTGGAGAAGTTCCTCCCTCAGTCCGTAGAGGCCGACACCAGGTCAGTGCAGAGCCATCATCTCTCGAAAGTTTCAGTCTTTTGACCAAACGTCGAATTGTTTTCACCCCAACTTTCACTTCTAAAAGGCAAAACCGGCATTCTGCATCCACTAAGTCTAGATTGAAAACCCACCTGATTTATAATCAAAGAAACATCGATCAACATTTTTATGTGTAATGACGGCACTTGGTAAAATCAAAATCTGTTTCAGTTGTTGATTTTTGTGTTTTTATGATGTAAATCAAACTTGATTGATTGATTGATTGATTGATTGATTGATTGATTGATTGATTGATTGATTGATTGATTGATTGATTGATTGATTGTGAGACAATAAAAACCTTCCTGACATCTCTATGTCCTCTCTTCACTGTCATGTTGTTTTTTGGGTGGCTGTGTTGCTCCACCCAGATGTCTGGCTGCGCTGCCCAGCCCCGTCCTGCAGCATCACTCCGTCCAGCTGTTCTTCTCCTCCAGCCGACCTCTGACCCCCAGCTGCCCCGCATCTCCTCCCTCCACCAGGTTGCCTCCCACTTTCCCCTGCTCCACCTCCAGTAAGTCCTGCCGTGCTTCCACCTGAATTGTTTTATTTACTTTGACCAGGAACGCAGGTAAAAGAACAAACAGTTATTACAGAAAGAAAATAAAAGCAAGCAAAAGAGAACAGTGGTGAAATATGTTCACACATTCAGTAGAGAGAGTAGAGGTATAAACACAAGTTCATACCTCTATCTTACTCTAGTAAAACGTAGCCAACCAAGAAATTACTGAAGTATTAAGTCTACTCAATAACATACTTTGGTAAAAAGTCTACTCAAGTAACTGATCAAATGATCAATTATTTAATATTTAATCATCAGACGGACCAAAATATAAAGTTTAGTGTAAATTTTGGTATTTTAAGGACAAAAATGACAATAATTCATATAAGTATCAAAAAGCAACAAAATCAGGCAAAAACAACTTTTCCAAATCAGCTTCTTTCACTAAAAAACTTTTAAGACTTTAACAAAAACTGCAGGTGTGTGTCTGTGTCTGGTGAATTTGAAAAACGTGTTTCTTTTTAATTCACTGGGTAGAAAATTTCACTCAAGTAACATTTCTAAATTTGGAGGACTTGATTTTTTTGAGGCATCAAGTTTGCATATTTTTTTTAAGTGAACTCCACGCAGTGCGTTTTGCAGTGCAGGAAGTCTGTGTGGTTTGTTTGGGATGAGAAAAGGAAGAGCCGGTCGTAGAGACGAGGTGAGGCGGCGCTCTGAGATGTTTGAGGTGTTGAACGGAGCCGACCGGGTCTATTTCGGTCCGGTGTGGGAATTCACTGCGGCATGCTGGGTAGCCCAGACTGGGATGACCTCATACTGGTGTGTGTGTTACTCAAATATACTACATACAGAGAACCTCTTTCACTAACAGAGGGAAAGGCTTTTTCAGCTCTATTGTACTGTACTGGTTATGAGTATTAGGAATGTGGCAGTTTAAGCATAAATGCAGTTACTCTCCTTTGTGTTTGTGTCTGTAACCTGCAGCTCTTTGGACTTTCCACTATGGCTCTCCATAATCAACGATTGTGTTTAAAAAAATATCTGTAAATATTGATTTCAGCAGTTTTTTATGGAAAAAGTGCGCTAAGTTTAATTTATTTTAAAAAAAGTAAAAAGAGTATGAGTGGTTTTCAGTTGTTCATCAAATGTTGTTCTGTTATTTTCCGTTTGTTGTTGCTCACAGCACCATAAATAAAACCTGCATCTCCAGGTTTTATTCTGTTGATAGATTTGTTCTACCGCTGCAGCGCAGCTTTGGATGACGAGTCAAAGAATCGTCTTTTTGCCTTCCTGCTTTGTGCGCAGGCTCAAAATTTCTGGACGTAAACAATAACATGCAAGCGGCCCGTGGATTTCAGGTTGCAAAGCTCCTCCGTGTTGTACTCAAGTTCATTAGGTCGTTATTAACTGTCATAGTATTAGATCCAAGGCAGCTTGTCTGATATATTTTCCTTCTTCATCTCATACGAGTCGATCCTGAAAGCATTCATTTTGTTCATATATTTTTTTCTCAGAGAAAATTATATTTTGTTTGTTGATCTCAAAGCTTTTTGTTGGGTTCTGCTAAGCATTTCATACGCGCTAACCTGCAAAGATGGCGCAGAATGAATGAAAGTCCTTATGAAGAAAGAAAAACGTAGTAGGTGTGTTTGCATGTGTGTGTGATGTGTAAGTGTGACTTCATCTCAGAGTGTATTTATAGCTGCCGGTCATCATGTGTCTCTCAGTGTTTGTTCCAGCGCTCAGCTGCAGCATTGTGAGCAACGGCGGGGGGAAGTTCTTCCACCAACACACTTTTACTCAAAATCTGGAACAGTTTTTCCAGTACACAATAGACTGGGAGAACAATTCCCTTAACCTGATCGCTTGCTTATCATTAGCTGTGTTTCCATTAACTTTAAAATAGCACAAGTTGAAATGACACTTAATGGAAAGAAGCCGATTTCTTAAAATTGTTTTTCGATAAACAGTTTTGGCGCTACGATGAGATGGATTTTCAGCCGTATCGAAATACATTTTTTCATACGACACCAGCCACATGATCAACAACTGGATGTTACTGCTGATGGAAACTAAAAAAAAGACAACAGGAAGTGGTAGCAGGTTGATAGATTGTTTTTGCTTTTCTTTTTTCGGACTCCACCAGCGCTCTTACAGCTTCATAACTCATAAAAAGTTGTGTTTCATTCTAACACGTTGACTCCATAGCGCTCCATGTAAAATGTCTGAGTACAATTTTCCTAAAACGCTGCATATGTAGCTACTCCTAAGTATAATTATGAATATATCTCATGTAACTGTTTACATGCGCCATCATTTTTAATGACTTGTCATGTGAACAAGCTTATTCACATGTGATTATAAGTTTGTTTCAATTACAAAACTGATTTCGGCAGGAGTTTATTGTTAATGCTCCCTTAGATTTAGTTTCTTTGGGAATAACCTGTGGAATCCAGCCGAGTGTCTTGTTTGGTCCGTTTGTATGATTTATTTGCTAAATCCAAGCAGTAAAATATTCTCGTTCTCGCCTTAAAATGGTCTTGATTGGAGATCAGAGGGTGTTTTCCTGCAATCTTGAGTTTCGTAAAGCTTTGACCGGCCGATACCAACCCAACCCAACTGCAGTTTCTCTTTAGGTGTGTCCTAATAAATGAAAATATAATTGAAAAGGTAATTAAATTCAGCCATACACAGTAAAATGTAAGAATCTTTCTTGCTTTGATGAGAACAAAAAGAAGCTACAGTACACTTATTATTTTTGTAGAAATAGGTTTAGGGTTAATGATTGATTTGTAAAAGCAGTAAAAAGGGTAAAACATCCAAGGGCCGTAATAATTTTACAGGCTCTATAGATGGATAAATTCACACAATTGATCGGCTTTGTTCATGTGATAACATATGTCCTCAATATAATAATACTTTGTAAAATCTTGTGCATGTTTCTGAGGTCTTCAGTGTTTCTAGTTGATGAAAGTCTTTGTTTCTGTTTCAGACACCGGCTGTATGGTGCAGTACAGAGGAGCTAACAGGTAAACATTCGTTCTGGGTGATAAACCAGCAGTGAATATCATCGTCAACCGACAGTCGCTTTTACTAACATCAGTAACATATATGGAATAAATAAAAACAGAAATCAAATCAACCAGTCAAACCCAACAGTAATCCTGCCACGTCCAGCATTAAAAAGATGGAGTGATTTATTTTATGTTAAATTTACATACCTCAGCTTTCAAGGCATAAACTTCCAATATTAAGAGTAAGTTAGTCGCTGATGTAGAACGTTGATCTGGGATGGAAAATGTGTTTTATGGGATGATGATTCTGATTCTTCTTTTCATTTTAAAGGGGAAGTGTTATGTAAAATAGATTTTAAAAGCTTTACATCATTATTCAATCATCAAAAATAAATCTGGAGTTTTGCTTTGATTCTTCCATATATGTTTGAGAAATCCTGTTATCTCCATGGCGACCATCCAGCTGTGCAAAACACCTGGGTGGACCTAGCTCCGCCTTCGAGGTGCAGCTCCTCCCCTACTGAGTTCCTTCAGACTAGCCAGCAGCAATTAGCAAACACCTGTTGAAACTGCACATCTGCTGAGATTATAGGAGCTACTTCTCATTGTAAGTAAAAACGTTAAAGGAGCCATCAGATGAACCTGAGTCACTTCCTGTTCCGTTTTCAGGGCGTTGTACCGGGTGGCCAGCGTCCAGCCCGTGGTCAGCACCCACAGCTCGGTTCTGACCCGCTCCCCGCCTCACCTGTCCTCCCTCCTGTCTCCCCCCACGCCGCTGCCTCCCACCATGCACCACCTCCACCCTCCCCCCAGCACGCAGCTGTCCCACTCCCAGCAGGCGTCCCACTCCCCCTCCCTGCCCCGCTCCCAGTCCCATCCGGCCCAGTTAACGCAGAATCAACCCAGCACGCCGGAGCAGAACGGCATCCTGGACTGGCTGCGTAAACTCCGGCTGCATAAGTACTACCCCGTCTTCAAACAGCTCACCATGGAGGAGGTCTGTTTACATCCTGTTTTTGTTGCATTAATTAGTGAGGGGAATATTCGAACCTCTTCTGAAAAATGTCCGACCTGTTTTTGTGGACAGTTTTTAGCGCTGACGGAAGAAGACCTCAACAAGTACGACTTGACCCAGGGAGCGAAGAAGAAACTCAAGACTCAGCTGGAGCTTCAAAAGTCAGCAGAGTAAGCTGCAGGAGATTCGGTTTGTCTGACGCGTTCGGCTGCAAAAAAGACTCAGGAAATCTGGAAACAGCTCAGAAAAGCTCCTGCTTCAGGGCTGTAATCCAGCTTAATAAAATGGTTACTCAACCAGAGTTAAAACGATTAATCGGATTAATCGTGATTACCGATTAATCGTTAACTGGAGTATACAGACTCAAAAAAGGCCATGTGCTAAACGAACGTACTCAGAGCAATAATTAAGCCTAAACTGTACAGAAATGTATACATTGCATTTAAGATCCTTTATATGTAAATCTGTTCTACCCAGAACTCGAATGGACGTTTTAGCCAATTAATAATTGCGTAGCAAATGGTGCTTAGTAGTTTTTTATACAGTAATTTCAACTGGGTGAATCTAAAAATGACATTTAAAGAATTCTGGGTAAAACAAATTTACAGACAAAAATGTTTTTATCCTCTTTGGAAAATGTGTACATCTTCTGCACATTTTTGGATTAATTACAACTCTGAGGATGTTTTTCTTTCAGCAAATGACATTTAATTGAGTTTGTATTCGCCGGTTAATCGATCACTAAATCAGTTGACAATTTTTTAAACAATCATTCGCAATTAATCCTATTAATCGATTCAAACCTGATTTCCACCCAAAAGACAAGAAAAAATAAATCCTGTGCATCATTTCCTGGTACTCTTAGTGTCTGTTGTAGAAATTATTTAATTCAAATACTGGAAAACTGCATTTTTTAAATTGTATCTGGTAAATGGATGGACTGAACTTATATAGCGCTTTATCCGATCATTTTGATCACTCAAAGCGCTTTACACTAGAGTCACACTCACCCATTCGCTCTCACAAACGCTCACACATTCATACACCGATACGCAGATCGGTAGGCAATCTGTCTTTGAAAACATTGATTGATCTTTATCATTCTTAGTCAAGTTTTCTAACTTCTGCAGTTCAGAGACGATTCCGGGTTCAAATGATTGTTTTATCATCAGGAAATGTTTAACGTAATCTGCTGAAGCATCAGTCTGCTTTACTCTGAGATACGTTTGGTTTTGGCCTGAACTCCGTTATCGAGTAACAAGCTGGCTGATCGGCCGCCGATACAAAAGGTGTAAAAGCTGAACTTAGAGTCCATAAACGGTGAATGTTTAACCGGCTGCTGCGGATCAGAGAGATAAGATGGACTGAACAGGTTGGAAATGTGTGTGTGGAAACAGAAAAAAACCGTGAACCTGCAGGAAAAGCCTTTTGTGAGTCCAAACCTGTGCATCATTTCCTTCATCTGTCAGCGTCAGCAACTTTCCAGCCAGGTGGGGATGTGTGTGTTTGTGCTCAAACAGGAAGCAGAAAATAAAAATGTCCTCCAGCAGTTTTTCCACGTTTTTAAATTGGAGTCCACAGATTTAGTGGACAGTGTCTCCCCCTGGTGGATAAAAG
>CAEGAE010084556.1:0-57913 GCA_903067095.1 Girardinus metallicus
TATATATATATATATATAAATTCCCCGCAGCACTGATTGGCCAAGCAATGTAATGTGATCCTCTGCAGCAAGCGATGGCCAAGCGGGGTGTGTCATCATGACTTTACACAAGTGTTTCTTTACCTCCGCAGCAGAGGCGCCGCTGAACCTCTGAGACCCCCCTGGGGTTCGACAGAACCCAGGTTAAGAACCACTGACCTATAGCTATTCACACATGTCCCAGAAAATATTGAGTTTTATGTCCATGTCCTATCTGCAATTACACAGCAGAATGCTTAAATCTCCTTTACAAACTGGTCAAAATCTTGTGGTACATCTATTTAATTAATCACATGTAGTCCAGAAAACCTGAGCTCATCAGCAGCAATGTAAAAATATTCACAATCATAGAACCTCATGTAGTAAAAACATAACTCGCATTTTCATATTTGCGTAAAGTCCTGACTGTGTTTATTTGGGGTCAAGATTAGAGAAGGCCAGAGTGGATTTTAAAAGGATACTGAAGCTGCGGTCGGTGATCTCCAGGTTCCACAGGTTCACCCGGAGGTCATCGGTGGAGATGAAGGTCTGCAGGTCGGAGTTGACGGAGATGGAGTTGATATGGTACGTGTGGGCGTTGCTGAAGACACGCCTGGCTGTCGCCTCCACCATCAAATCCATCGGCTGCAGCACGGGCACCTGGGGGTGGACGCAAAAAAACCCCAAAAAACATCAAGAGAAGCAGAAAAAAATGCAAGAAAAAGAATTGCCTTTGATGTGTACGGTTAAATTCATGAATTATTCTGTTTGATTTCAACATTGTCTCCAAGAGACGTCCTCAGATATGTATCTTTGTGAATGGATTAGCCTGTGCGCTGGAGACGACGCTCTTACATTTATCCCACAAATGGTAAAGAGGCAGAGGTGAGAAGTGAGCAGCTCTCTGCTGTTTGGCGTGCTGGCTCAGGCAGTTTGTGATGCTGCACGGTAACCTCAGTTCCTCAACACCTCCTAACTGTGGAAGAAGACGGTCCTGCTTTCTGTTTTATTTGTTTGTGTCAGAGAACTTGGGGAAAAAGCATTGAAGGTGGCAAAAGAGAGCGAGCCTGAGGGCATCGCAAGGCCCTGCTGAGGAATGATAACTGAACTCTACATAATTAGGACTGCCAAACATGCAAGTACAGCAACACACGCACCCTACACACCCACCTCCCCACCCCCACACACACACACCCACACACACAGTGTGTACAGAGCTGTAAGGGCTTCAAAGATGCCCAGCAACCGGCCTGTATGCAGCCCCCCGTTGGCCAGATAAAACCCAGACAAAGACAGGGAAGAGGAGAGGAATCCAGGAGAACAAATCGGCCGCTCCTTCCCCGATTGTGTTTTTTTTTTTGTCCGCTGCTGGCGCTGATTAAAAGACACGGCAGCTCAGCAGGCCGCTGTATCTCCACGGGTGTCACTTCCCTTCCATGTCTTTCACTGGCTGTCCAGAGAGATGTGCGCCTCATTAACCTGGAACATGGCCCGCCAACGGTCCTCAACCTGCCTCGTCGTCTCAGCAGATTTTCTCCAAACAGAATATCCTGATTTTTAAAAACATGCACTCAAACACGTGTTTTATTTAAATGACCTCTTATCAAAACGCCTCCATGTAGGGAAACGCCCTCCCTCTCCGTCAGCTTCCCGCTCCAGCCCAGATTTCATAGCATCTAAACAGGATTGCCACAGCCAAGCGGCCCGTCCTCCAGGCAGCTTTGTTGATCCCCCCGGCCAGCCAGACAAAAGAGGGACAGACATGCTAAACTCAGCACTAATCTACGATGGCAGACAGGCCATTGTACCGCGTACACACAGTCAGCTTGTGTGAAAAGTGAAACTGGTTGGAGGAGCGATAAAAATAATCGAGAGGGCAATAGGTCGTTCTCACGTTCCACTGCCAACGGTAGCTTCAAACGACTCAAATCCGACAGGCCTTTCACTTGTTAGAAGTGAAAGTGATAATCTGATGTTATACAGATTAAAACATGACGCAAAAGCAACGGTATTCCCACCTGATTTATAGCCTGAGTAATACTGTCACAGCGGAATAGTACAATATGCAAGTGTCTGAATGATATCAGATGTTTTGGTACAGTGTGACTCACTGAGTAGTAAACCAGAAAAAAAAGTGTCCTGTCACTGCATTTAAATGTAAAATATGATGCATTCCTAATCCTAACCAAGTTGTGGTGAAGCTGACCTGAAATGTTCTTGTAATGCCCAGGAATAGCGAAGCATGCCTCATGGATTATTTAACTGGAGATATATTTAGTGAGGTAAAGGAAACCTTGGGGACAACACTCGATGTACATGAACTCAAAGCTCTACAAGCGCTGCACTTTTGAGAAGTCAATGTTTATAACTAAAAGCTGAACCAACGGCGACATTCACTCTTATACTTTCTGCAAAGTTTAAAAGTTTTTTGTTTAACAAAAGCACATTTGTGAGGTCGGACACGGTCGCTGTCTGATTCGCTGACTCCTCTCCAGCTGCTCAGTGGAGCTCAAAGCTTTCACAACCTCATTGCATTAATTATCACCTTTACAAACTTTTTCCTAATTATCTTAATTAGCTGTTTTGAATTCAGTTATATTCTTCTTTACATTACATATTTTAAAACTGTACTGTATAAGAAAAAGGGGTTTTGGTAATACTTTATTTGAAGGGGTATGCATAAGACTGACGTGATGCTGCCATAAACATAAAATAACACTTTTAATGGACGTTTGATGCAAGACTTAGTACAACTTTGTATTAAAAGTGTTATTATTTACCGAATGTTGACAGTAATGGCCATGCATTCATTATGCGCACCTCTTGAATTAAAGTTTTACCAGGGTTTTTTTTTTTTTTAAGTAGAAGTAAAATTATATCCCATAATTTCTTCTATTGTCATTAAAATTTCCCTTAGAAGTTGGGTGATTGCTGCTTTCAAACATTTAACTTGTGCTTTCTTTTGTTCCAGTACAGATTAACACTGAGGATGTGATTGTTTTTCTTTAGTACAGATATTGATCAAATCGTCTATAGCATGGAAATATGTTCTCTATGATAATTACACAAGAGGGATTTTGGACAAACTCCTTCAGTCTTTGTTAAAGTTTCTTCTTTTGTCTGAATTGATACCATGTGTGTGAAATTTTACGCCGGCCGGACACGCCGCTGCACAAAAAGCGACAGACTTCTGACGCGCCTGGGGCCCGACAGCTTCCTGCGACCTCTCACCCGCAGCGTGGTGATGGTGGACGGGTCCCGGAACCGTCCGTCCTCATCCTTCAGGTTGTATCCTTCCGGACGCTTGTCCCGTTCGCTTATCTTCCACAGCTTCACGGTCTTGTCTGGGGGTGGAAACGATACAAAAACTAAATAAATAAATAAAGGCAGAGAATACATTCAGACTGAGGCTCACAACAGCAAATCTCCCCTCCAACTTGTTTGTGGGGTGGAAAGGGACGAGGGGTAGGGCAGCCAATCTGGCAAGTAGCTGGGCAGCAGCCAGCGAAGATGATGAATGGCGGCTCGTGTGTGTGTGTACATTCTATCACCAATATTCATCTAAGAAGTCGACTTCATTTCACTGCCGCACCGTGATACACCCCCTCTGAGAAAGCCATCTGGGTGCTTTTCAATCTTACTTCACATAAACACCAGTTACATCTCATCTTCTCGGTCTACTGAAGTGGATGGCAGCAGCAGTCAGGCTGTTTTATTATTTTTTTCCCTCTTTTAATTTCCACTGCGTACGTTGGTGTCAGAGCATCGAGGCCATCGCCACAGGACCCTCCACCATCTGCTCCAGCCACCGCTAGAACTCCTGTAGCAGCCATGCATGAACCCCGCAATCTGCAAGACGTCTCTGTGTTTCATGTCTGTATGAGCTAGTGACCGCGTGTGCTTTCATTGGCATGCGTGTGCGTGCGTGTGTGTGTGTTTCTGTAGCAGCAGTCATGCATGAAGTCCTTAATTTGAAACTCTTCTGCTGGTGGCACCTGCTCAGCCAAGCGCAGCAGCCTTGTAGATAGCCAAAACAGGCATTTCTGTTTGATATTAACATCTCAGTTTACACCAACTTTAAATGAATCCCGCAGAGTTAGCATTTAAATGAACATGATTTGATGAACGACTACAGAACGCCCTCTTAGACTTGAACTGACCGTTAGTGGAGAGCAGGAAGTACGCTGCGTTCTGCTGAGGCAGCCATTTGATCTTGTTGATCTTCTCCTCGATCTCCAAACTCTTCAAGTAGTCGAACTCGGGCTCATGACTCTGGAATGTGCTGTAAACATTGTACTCCCCTCTGCGATGGGGTTGCGTCTTACTCTGTGGAGGAAGGTGAAGGAGGATCGATTGACGTGACGCTTCACCAAAGTAAAAATTTGACCCGATATTTCAGAATCGGAGTGGATGGTCTGTTCGTTTGAGGAAAAACAAAATACTGGATAGACATCACAAAGATTTTGGCTGAAAACATTTATTACATCTGCATCCTGGAGGGCGATCAGTGAAAAATGTTTTGATTTGGTTAGGTAAAACTTGTCGCTGGCTCGGTTTTTCTCTTTGTGAGTTCGGAAACTCAGCAGCTTTGAGAGCTGTCACTGGGACCTGATGAGCCAATCAGACGCAGACTTGGAAAAATACGTGGCCTCAGTCAATCAGCACGAAAAATGGATTCTAATTTATTTGCTGGGATGACAAAATAATAATAGCGTCTACATGCTGATGCGTCCTTTCACACCTCTGAGCTGTATTTCGGTGTATTGTGCATGTTTTGTGTTCACAAGGTTTTGTGAACCAGGTTTTAGTGTAAAGCGGTCGGTAAGACGATTTCGGTGATATACTATTTTTGGTCTATTAACCATTCCAAAAACATTATCATTGCATTGAATACAAAAACACGCTCCAGTTTTCTGAGTTTCTAGAATTAGCAAAACATTAATCATATATGAGAAGAAGTTGATGCGAATAAACAATGAAAAATATTCACTGTGCATAACTGTTCATGATCAATAGTCCATTTATGTGGGATAAACGGATGTTTCAGCTAAATAAAAAGGGTCCATCTAGGTTTTTTTTTTTTAAGGAACTTGAAAATACTTAAAGCTAAGTAGTTCCTGGGTGTGAAAGGTTGGAGTTGGTGTGTTCGTGGTCACTACACACTCCACAAACTGGAAATGCTCCGTCATGGGAAAAGGATTAGTCAAATAGACAATTAAAGCTCAAAGTAACTAATTGTGGCATTAGAATAAGCTACTCCTGCTATGCTACTTTTTCTTGTTTTTTATACTCTTTTCAGTAAGTGCTAAGAAGTGCAGACATGGCTGCGTCCCCTGACAAACAGCAAAGCGTTTCTTTTCATATTTGAACACCAAACCAAAAACAAACAATCCAGCTAAATCGTTATGAGTGTGTCAAACGCTTTCAGCAGAAAAGGGCAGCACAATTAGCATTGAATTGTTGGCATTTCTTACCTCCTGCTCCCTCTGGAAGACAACCACTCTTCCTCCTTTATCCCCGGTGGCCAACAGCTCCCCCGTTGAGTTAAACTCCACCGTTGAGATAATGTCAGCTGGAACACAGGAAGCAGAGCAGAGCGAGGGAGAAAATGTCAGCGTGGACAGGAGCAGAAATGCAGAGAGAGAGAGAGAAAAAAAAGGCCTACAGGGGATATCTAAAAGAGGGATTTCTAGAATACATTTCAGGAGAAAATCGGGAGAAGGGGATTCTTGTGACAAACCCACAAAGGACTATTTGGCATAGAAACCCAGTTTGGTGGAAAATAGGTTAGGAAAAACCAGTGCGTGAGTCACCGCTTGACAATTCAGGCTCTTGTCTGGCTAAAGTGAAACAATCTGTGTCATTTTTTTATTTTTAACTGTAGTCCCACTTTTTGCTCTTTTCTTGTCGCTGACTGGGACTCCACGCTGTCCAGTAGCTGATCCAAGCCCGTTTCCGATGCCTGTGTGCTTTTGCATACCTGCAGTTTTCCCCAAAAAGTAAATAACAGACACCTTACCCTTGAGGTAACATCTCCTCTCCTCCTCGCTGACATACAGCTGCCTGGATTTAGGCAGAGGCTAATGGTGACTGTAATTATTACACAGCCCCAGGCTAAAAAGGCAGAGCATTGTGTCTGTGTCTTTCTCTCTGAAATACACACACTGACGCACACCCCCACACGCGCACACACACACATACTACAGTCGAGGTAGCCCTTCGGTTTAGCAGTAACAATAATATTAGACGGAAAATGAGAGCGTTTGTTGTTTCGCACCCCCTCCCTGCGCCCTCTGTGGACCTGCTGCTGGTGGAGCACCGAGCGTGGAGAGAGAGAGAGAGAGAGAGGGGGGATGTTTCCATGGCGACTGTTTCCATCACTAGTGGTGGAGTGTATGCGAGTGTGTCTGTGCCAATAGCTCTCAGACTTAGATGCTGATGCTAGCTGTAATTCAGCAGACACACAGAGAAAGAGGAAAGTGCTGCAATGGAGTGAAAAAGCTGCCTGCATGTCTGGGGGAGCGAGGGAGACTCACTGCAGCACACGGCTTCAGACAATAGAGTCCCTGTAGTCAGACTCATCTCTGCATGCTGAAAATGACTGGAAGTGTCGGGGCTTTTGCACCGATGCGTGAGCGTACGAGCACTCCTCGTTTCCGTTAATTGGTAGACGGAGACATTCGCAGACGAGGCCAGAGGGATCCTCATGATCCTGTGTTAATAATGCCATGAGGAGGAGGCTACTGCTGAGCATATTTGATTAGAGATGCTACTGAGCCTTTTACATGGCAGACAAATTCTGACCTAATTACAGACTGGGCTAAAATTAAAGAAGTAAAATAAATAGTCACATCATGTAATCGTGATCGTTTTAGACAACAATTCTCACTGCCACCAAACTAATTTACAATGTTGATTATTACAGCTTTAAAACTACAATCATTTTTTTTTGCTATAGTAGCCGTTTTTACTTAAAATATGAAACATTTTTTGCCATATTGATCTTGATAGAGTATTGTGTCTGTGTCACATATATAAAAATCTGATATGAGCTAGTTAGTAAGTAAGGCTATCTGTTGAGGTAGCACCTGTAGTCAGCAGCTTCACAGATGTAGAGTTTGTCGTAGCTTAACAGTCATAGTCAGTCCCGAAACAGTTGCCTTAAAATTGAAACGATTATGAATTAAAACCTGCCAAAATGTTCAAATACTGAAAGAGACCACAGAAGTGATTGAAGCATACAGGCTTTCAGGAACCAGTTCAATGACATTCATCAATTATTGCTTCCTCGCACTGAGGTGATGTGATGGTGATGAACATGGACCACAAGATAGAGATAACAGAGGGAGACATTTATTTATTTAGCATCCAGTTTTTTGTATTTATTAAAAAAAAAACGGATCCACCCTGAAGAGCTCAGGTAAAGAACGATAATGGATTTTGTCAGAATTGCAAGGTATTTCTCTGATTGCATAACAAAACTAGCCATGGAACATTTTAATATCAAGTTATTCGATGTTTTACGAGATTTTCTGTCACATGCTGCAGGTTTATAGCCCTTTCACTGAGGTGCTTAAACCAGTGCTGGAGTGACTGGAGTTGTCTGTGGCTGGAATGAGATTAATAAAGTGTTGCCCTCCTCCACCTTCCCGTTTGCCACACACTTCCAATCTACTCACAGAAGACAACTGGACTTTCTCCTCAGTCACAAGAAAAATGAATTCAGCTGTTTTTGGAAATATTTGTTTCCACAAAAGAGTGTATGAAACTTAACAGCTGATTAGTGTTGAGTGCAGCTGAATGCAGACAAACAAAAGTAGATTTGTTTTGCAGGTGTTTTGTTTTACGTAACAAGAATTAGCAATGAATTGATTTTTACATATTTTTCTTTAAAAGTTTTCTGCGTATAAAATGAAGTCATGATGCTTTTACTCCAAATTGTTACACCGTGAGAATCTCAAATACGCCCATGCACACTGTTAGCATTTTAATAGATAAAAGTGATGTGGTTTTAGTTTTCACACCATGGCTGTCTTGGGTTTTTAGTGGTTGGAAATATTTCCAAATGGCTACATTAATGTGCAGGATACACATGGAAAGCTACTTTCAGTTTGCTGGCCTGCAGTGTGCAGCAATGTGTGAGTCAATCCATCCTTCAAGCAGCATAAGAAAACTCTGACCATCAGGAGACATTCTCCGGTATTTTACTAAAGGGATTTTAAACTGTAGAAACTTATGGGGGGAAAAAAAAGTTTGTGTTTTTGGAACCATAACTTCTCAAAGCATTCTTCCTCCCAAGAAAAAAAATAAAAAAAATTTAAATTGATGCATATTTCAGTTCTACACACTTGTATGTTTTTTGTTTTTCTTGATCCCTCTTCACTGCCTCTCCTCCAGCTCATCATCATCACATTAACCCACTGCGAAGAAACAGTAATTGATGGATACCATTTAACCAGTTTACACACGGGTACATCCTTCAATCATTTCCCTGGCAGCGAGGCGGAAACTCGCCGCAGCGTTACAGAAAGATGAGTTTTTCTGCATGCAAATGACTCTGCATGAGGGAAATTATTCTATCCAGCCTGAGACACTGATGGAATTTGGTTTAAATTGGCAAAAATTTAATTTTCTTCTTGGGAAACACAAGGATTGCGGTCGGAATCGCAGGGAAAGACTTCCCCTTCAGGAGGGTCGGCGGGATCGAGATGGACAGGAGAAATCAACATCCAGGAGGTTGAGTTGATCAAATGCGTACTTACACACTGTCTATCTCTCTTACACATCCACACACACCCACACACACATATGCACATGCACGGCTGTATCAGCAGACCATAACCAGATGAAGCCCATAAATCCTGTGGCTAGCCAGGTCTAACAAAGACAGGTCAGCGCTTCTTGATGTTGCAGAGGGATGCTTGGCATAGCACACATCCATCAACAGTAATAATGCAGACAAGGCTGTCGGCCTTCTGCTGTAGTGCGTGAGCATACAACCGAATTAAAAAATCAAACAAAAAAGAAAAAACTCCATCATGGAGCAGATTTCTTTTCGTTTCTGCTCGCCAATCCAATTCGCCCCCCTTCAGCATGTAATATTGACGGCCAGCGATCCAACCAGTAGGGTGGAAACATAGATATGCATTGATTCTGGAATGAAAACAATGCAGGAGAATCCAGAAGCATATTGAATGTATTTTATAGACGCCTGGGCACAGCGGATCAGGCATAACAGGAAGGATCCGGCGAAATACACAGCAGAGCCGTTCCCTTTAGTTAGCTTGATAACCCTGAGGACGAAAACTGGAGTGACCCGGCTAGCCTTGGGACGGGGTAATCCTGATTTGGTGGAAAAGCAAATACAAAAAAAAAAAAAAAAGCAAACAGAGGTTCGATACGTCGACATTGGAAGGTTGTGTAAGACATACAAGCCCAAAAAAACCCCACAGCTGCATGGAAATCTAGTTGCGTAAGCTGAATGCTGTAATTCAAGATAGAAGGGAAGGGACGTGAGCAACGTGATGGCGTGCTAAAGCTTTGTTAGCATTAGCAAACATGGAGAGGAGAGGATTATATCACTTGTGCTGAGCTGCCTGCGTCAAAGGATAAGACCGGGTGGATAATTCTGGTCTGTTCTTACACTCTCTTTCCACCTGCCGGCATTGTTCCGCCGCTGATCATCCATGAAATGTACCACACTCGCTCTTTTCTTCCAGGAACATGCAAAACCTTGTGATTTCTGTTCATGTTAGGACATAAAGACCTTTCTTCTGCAGGACTGATAATGGCTGCGTTTTTACACCAGCGACAATGGAGATCAATCAGAATTTTGAATAAAGCCCGATGCCTTACCGACCTGGTGCCCAGACATATGATTAGGGCTTTATTGGGCTTTATTAGCTGCACACAAAGCGGCAGAGCACAATGCAGCTCCCTTCGTCTGAAGAGCATGACTCTCTTTGTAGAGATCTGGGGAGAACAAGCTAATTAACCTGGTTTCTCCAGGATCAGCCCTTTGAGACCGATGCTTGGTGTGTGAACGCAGTGCCTTTTTTCCCCCTGCGAGGAAGCTTTTGTGCTTATATCTTTGAGAAAACCAAGTGATTTTTATTCTTCTTTCCCAATCCCATAACACTCTAGGGAGTATAAAACAAAAAAAAAAAAAATAGTAGAAATGGCCAAGACTTCTCACACTTCATTAACACGTCGCCGTGGCAAACATGTGACGGCAGACAAAACAACGGACAAGAACGAGCAGAGAAAGTGGTGCCAAAAGTGAAATCAGTTCAGCTTGACTGCTGAATACCGTGAGGCATCATTTGAAATGCTTTTTTTATTTGGTATTCTGTCAGAAATTGAAAACAGAGACGAGATTGAGGGTGGTGGGGGGATGGTAGAGATCCGAGGGTGTGTGGAATTGGGATCAACCACCAAAACAAGAGCAGCTACTCTCTTTTTTTTTCTCCTGGCTGCATTGTTGCAATCTCTTTCATCTTGCTGTTGTGAATCTATGATTCAGACGTCTGCAGCACAGATTGAAACACTGTTTTTATTATTATTTTATTTATTTATTTTTTTTTTTTGGTGACCTTTTCACCAAGAAACAATAGGGATTGGGGAGAGATGCCGCTTCCTTAGCAGGAGGCTGGAATTAGCTATCAAAACTTACAAATCCATCCCGTCACAAACTCCTGAAAGGTCAAACAACGCCGAGCCTCCAGGCCAACTGTGCAGGGGAAACGACTCAAGCACACTGCATCAACCGCTAGCTGTGCAGGAAGCCGTATCACAGTGGAGAGAATGGGGCATTTTTGTCATCATGCTGCAGTTGCAACACGACGGGTACTCTTTAATAAATTCTCATTAAAATTTCATAGCGCCCCCGACTTAATAAGAAGCTAATCAGAGGATGAAAGCAGCTGCTGAAAAAAGAGTCCGACTCGCCCCCCCCCCCTGCCTCCAACTTCACAGCTTGCCATTAAGCCCCCACCACCTCGCACTGTTAACCCCCACACACACGTATGCGCGGTGTCTTCCTCACACTGCGAAGCCGAGAAGGCAGGGCTCTGCGGCTTGAGTGTTTCTTAGTGAATAATGGATGGAACCTAAGGGTATGGTGGGCTAAGTCTTTTCATGCCGCGGTCCTAAAGTGTGGCCCCGGGCCGTTTGCGTTGGCACGGGCAACCGGGACCCGCTCGCCTCTCATCAGAGGCGGCAGTAAAGGTTGTGAGAATACTGCATCAGTATTCTCGGGGCTGAAGAGGTCACAATCGGGCCTGTACAAGCATCGCATCAAAGGGATGCAAAACGGCAAAATCTGAGAGAAAGGTGGTGGAGGAAAGAGGGGGTGGAAGGGAAAGGATCTCGTGTCCCCACAGACGGACCTTCAGGTCATTGTTCTGTTGACTAAATTGTAAAGGATCAAAAATCAATATCAGAGCAGACATTACGTTAGGTCTTGCCTCACAGCGGGGTGGCTATTTACATTTTTGAACACACTGTGTTGCTATTTGGCAACTTTATAAATTATATGAAGAGGGTGCAAGTATATTAGCTAGAGTGAGTATCTCTCTGAAAGTCTTCAGTTTGCATAAACACAGATTAGTTTTCAATAAAGTTTGAAGCTAAGGTCTAGCCACAGCAGTTCCAAAACTAAGGCAGATTTTTTAAACTACCTATGTGTAAGTATTTAGAAAATATTGAGCTGACCAATTTCCAGTCTCTGGTTTTTGTGCTGCGACAGACTGGTGACCTGTCCAGGGTGTACCCCGCCTCTCACCCGGAACGTGGCTGGAGATAGGCACCAGCACCTCCCGACCCCACTAAGGGACAAGGGTGTAATGAAAATGGATGGATGGATGGATGGATGGATGGATGGATGGATGGCTTTTTTGCTGCTTTGACCTGCTCCGCCACCTTGGAGATTCTCAGTTTATTCAATTTCTAAGTTTTCTTTGTAATAAAAGTGTCAAAATCATATCAGGAGCAGAGGTGATGTCACACAGTGTGTGACAGAGAACGGGTCTCTGCAAAACAGGGCTTCACAAATTTAAAACGATGAAAAAATTATTTTAAACTACTATTTTCAATTTCAATTAGCTATAGACAATGCAGATCCCTGCCTTAACTTTCAGTTTTCTAAAATGCTGCCAGTATTTCCAAATCTTGTGTCTCCTGTCTGTGTCTGTGCACACATTCTTGGCAAATAAAGTTGATTTTGATTCTATGACAGAGGTTGAAAACTCAAGAGGATAAAGAAATCCTGGTATCGACTGAAATCAGGTCCAAGCTGTCTGTTGCCATTTCCATTATTTGCCCCAGAAGAGGGGATTAATTGTCATCCTATGGCAGGCAGGTATAAAATAGCCAGATTTGCAAAAGCATCAAATGGCAAAGGAGCAAACTGACCAGCAGCTGCTAAAAAGCCAACATGCCTTTTAGAGAAAAATAACTTTCTGTACCCTTTGTACTTCCTCTGATTTTTTTACACCTAGCTTTGATTCTTGTCCCTCATTAAAAACTTTCATAGTTAAGCGTGTTCTGAGGAGTGCGATCTGGAGCCGCTTCGGTATGGGGCAGCTAATGACTGGAAGAGAGATATTGATTTTCAGTTTGCAGGGGGTGGACAGGCTGAAGATCATCTGATTCTGGTCATCAGCAGATTTCTAGATGCGTCATTCAATTCAAAAAGTCTAGATCCAAGCTGGCCTGGCCATCGTCTTCCTCTGTCTGGGCTTTCTCCCACTGAGCTCGAGTTCTCCGGTTGAGTTTCAACCAGAGAAATGAGTGAACAGAAGGAGAAGTTGTGAACGATGACCTGTAATCTGCCTGTAGTTTGACGATAGCTGGGGAGGAAGTGAGCGAAGCCGTTCAATCCACATTGAAATATTGAATCAACATTAACAAACATCTCTTTCCGCTTCACAGTGGGGGGGATGGTTGTTTACACCACAGGCAACTTCCGGTAAGCTTCACAGCGTCGAATTGGGCGTTATACGTCATGGACAAACATTAGCGATAGGGTCAAAATTAAAACTCCAACTGAGACCGCACGTCCAGCAAGCAATCACTTCTCAATAACCATGAGTCCAGACCCTTGGAATGAAGCAAAACATAGAGCAAGGAGCAGGTTTTTATCAAGGCCACATTCAAGCCCTAGGTAGCTGGTTTTTATTCACCTTCCAAGTAAAGTTATTCTGTTTATCCAAGCTGAAGACATTGATCTACAGAAAGCATGGTATTGACCAGAAGCCCTCCCTAAAAAATTGTTAGCTTTCCTTCTTGACTTGATTCTGTACCCAGCTCAGGGTGGCTGACCCGTATTAGTTACCAGCAATGGATCCGCCGAGGCGTGGGATTGGTGCTAGACAAGGGTCGGCATGAGTGACATCATTAAAACGTGACATCATTAAAGTGTCCTGCTGTCATGGACTAAGATAGCCTGAGGGTAAACCCGAGCGGCTCTCACCACCCAGTGTGTGTGTGAGTGTGTGTGGTCTGAAGAGAACGGATCTGAACGGAACATGTGCACTTTGGTGAATTTACGAGCTCAGGCAGTGGACCCGACACTGGCCTGTGCGGTGATCTTTGGCTCTCAGACTGGCTTCATCGCACTTAAAAGACGCACACACACAGACCAAGGTGCACACACACTTGTCCATGACACATGACGTCTGACAATCAGTCGTAAATAGCAGCCGTAAAAGACAAAAATGACAAAAGTAGATGTGCGAAAGGCACAGATGGGCCTCAGACTAGGCAGACCTTTTCTTCAAGGAGACTCATTTTACAATCTGTGCAACCCTCGTCTCTGTTCCCTTTATTTAATGCATGCACGACACACGATGAAAAAGAGCGAGATGGAGCGAAGAAGAAGATTCCCCTCCCGTTTTTCATCCCGGCTCAGACATCAAACAAAGATATCCATCACTCCCACCCCCACTTCGCCTTCGCTCGCTGTGAAGCAGCGACTGTGTTTAGCAGTGACAGGGAATCATCTAATAAGTGCCAAATCTGAGCAAATGATGGGGCTCCCCCCCATACATTTGGAAGAAGCAGAGGGGGAAAAAAAAAAAAAAAAAAAAAAAAACATCTGAGAATGGGAGATGTTTTGTCTTTTTTAAGCTCTGACTTTGTCCGCCTTCTGTCCTGCAGTGGCACCTGTAACCTGAGCTCAGGGGCCAAGGCAAGCGAAGAAGAAGAAGCTGCGGTGGCTCTGACCCACCCTGCAGCAAAGCACATCCTTAGAAATTCAGCTTTCCTGTGAGATTTAGGTCTGTAGGTCATTTGCATAAAGATCCCAATGCATGGCTTCTTTAGGGCATCAAAAAAAGGTTTCCAGTATGTCGCTTTTCTGAACTTTGTGGGAAATTGGCTTTAAAATGGGCCTGGTAGAAAATAATAATCCAAAACAGACCACATATTTATTCACAGTGAATGTTCTGACACGTTAATGTTTGAGGTATTTCAGGATCACTTAAAGATGGTAAGATGGCACATTGCCAGCTAAAATCATGTCACCCCAAATCCTCATGTTTTATAATTATTTTGAAAATGAAAGAATTTGTGAAAACGTGGAGCAGCATTGGCATTTGCAGGAAGCAGCTTTCTGCAAATGTATTAATGTACATGTATACATGTACACTAATACCATATGTGTATATTTCTACATGAGAGAGCAAGGAATTGGTCCATGTTTCATTGTGTTACCTTGCCATAATTAGGACTCTTTCCATGTAACCAATCTCAACAAGTGAATGAGGAAAGCCCACTTTATTTCCCCGTATTATTTAAACAGCATCACGTCCAGATTAGAGGAGCAGCAGTACAGGATGATTTAATCCCCTGTTGCCCAAGATGTCCTAATTCCTCTGGTCATTCTAAAATAGCAGGTGTGACTGGAAGCCATCTCTTCATGTCCAGTTGCAACACAGGCGAGGTGGATCTTTATATAACCAGAATTTTACATTCATTTCTCCACCTCGGTTTAAACCGCTGTGGAGCAAAGTGTCTAAATAAGTTCCCCATAACGCCCTTATGCGTGGATTTTCATGTCGCTACAATGGATTTTTATTTTTAGACTTTTCCCTCCCTCCAGCATGAAATCGGCCCATTATATATATATATATATAAAAAAATACCTTCGGTTGCATAGTTGTGGTCGCGAAGGAAGCTGTTGTTGATTTTCCGGGTGTCACTCTCCTCCTCCATTGATGAATCGGCTGGTTCGAGATCCTAATAACGGCAGACCTGCTCCCATCCTGCCCGGTACCGTCAGCAGGCGGGCCGAGGGACCAGCGGGGGGCCTGTCATCGTGGCTCCGGATCCCCGGTGTACAATCGACACGGATCGAGATCAAATACTACCTGGGATGACGAGAGGGGACGTATGGGATACGTGAGGCTGGTCCTGTCCGCGCCGTATCAATCCAGAGAAGAGAGATCGTGTCGGTGCCAGTTGGAGGTTTTTTTTTTTTTTTTTTTTTTGACAGCCTAATTCATATTACTGCGCATTTGGTCTTCTGGCTCAAGTATCCAAAAAAGACACACAAAAAATGTGCTAAAATAGTAGATAGTCACCAGATAACATGCGGAGGTGGTAGGGGGAGAGGAGAAGAAGAAAAAATGAGAGAAATGTTGCGTCTTCTGAAAGGTTGAACCCGCAGTGGCAGCTCCGTAAATCTCTTCTGAAGGATTTGAGTTTAGGCTAGATTTCCCCCCTCCCTGTGCCAGCGGGGCGGGTGGGATTATGCGTCAACAAGCTCGCTCCGGTACCTCGGCTTTTCCATGCCAGACTCTCCAGAGTTGCATCCCAGATCACGCAGGGTTCCCACCCCCACCAACCCACAAACACCCTCTTCCTCCCTCTCCGCACCTCCCGGCTGCCTCTCCTTCTTCTCGCTGTCATTCAGTCATCGGAGCGGACCTGCGCGCAGCTCAGCTGACTCACTGTGACTTTCAGCGCAGAGATGGACTGGAGCTGCTGCTGCTGCGCTTCAGTTGAGCAGGGGCCCCTCCCTGCTGCCTGCTGCCTGGCTCTTTAAATAAAAACCCACCAGCGGCCGCCACCTTCCGAGATAGACTTTAAAAACTCTTCCACTGTCTGCCTGATGATAACCGACATTCACGCTGCTGCTTCAGTTCAGAACTGATGGAGGGGAAAAAAAACAAAACAAAACAAAAAAAAAAATCAGTATCTCCCAGGCCCCACATCCCGCTGCTGCTTCTGCTGCTGCTGCTGTTATTGCAGAGGAATGCTTTCACTGTTCCTGACTGAACAGTGAACCCTCCGTTGCATCTGGAGCCATCCCTAACAGCCAAGCTATTCATGCAGGCAGGGAGAGGACTTTAAGGGATTGATGACATTTTGGCCAGAGGGCGTGGAGTTAAGATACAGAGAGATCAGGGCAGAGCAGGTCACACAGCATAGTGCCGCCTGCCCTCCCAGCTGGAAGGAAAACGTCGTACATCCGCCTTTTACTGTACATTGTTTTGGGAGGAGGGATACAAGTTTTGCAAACATAAAAACTGATTTTTCTCTCAGCCTGGGTCAGGTTGGATAGATAACATCTGTTGACATCAGTTTAGAGCACTACAGAGTTCTCTAATGAATTTAGGTCTGGACTTTGATTATGCCATTCTGAATGTTTGAATTTATAGCATTTTAAAGGGGCGGTGTTATATATTTTCCAGCACATGGTGCAATTTTATAACGCAATCAGGTAATTATGTTACCTTCAGTTATAAAAAAATATATAGTGTGTATATCAAACATAAGTTAAAAGAAATGTGACGATGCAATTTAATATTCTCTCTCTTTAAGAAGCTCCTGCTCTTTCTGACACATCGCCTTCAGCACATCATCACAACAGTTTCTCCACGTTTTTTTTTTTTTTTTTTTTTCCAGTGTTGCACTGAGAAGTCGTTCCTATGACAATGAGCTCAGCAGCGCCGCAGTTTCACCAAGTGTTTGCTAATTGCTGCTGCGGCTAGTCTGAAGGAGTCGAGTGGGGGAATATCGTGGGAGAGATGCTCTGTGAGGTGGAAATTTAGAGGAGGACCTTTTTAAGGATTTCTCAAACATGCACAAATGAGTCAAAACAACACTCGGGGTATGTTTTTGATGAAGGAATAACATTCAAACATGATAAAAAGCTCAAACAGTTGATTTTACATAATAGCACCCCTTTACAATATGTTTGAGGTTCTGTTGGATAATAAACTTCTGCCTAACTCTCTTTTGAAGCCTCTAACAGGTTTTCTTTCAGTATGGCCTGTAAACCAATCTTGGTCGACATTCCTGCCCCTGCTGAAGGAAAGCGCCCAGGTTTAGCTTTTCATAACACACAGCATTTTTCTTTTTTTGTGCTCTTAGGACGTGAAGGAAAAGAACCAAAAGTAAGAATCTGAAAACAAGCCAGACGCTTATTAATAAGATTAGCGAGGTCGACCGTCTGCTCTTCTTTCCTTGAAAAGATCTAATTTCCATGCTGACTTTAATAACGGGGCACACATTGAGCCTCCTTGGTCAACCCTTAATCTTCTGACGAGCGCGCATGTTTGCGTGTGTGTGTGTGTGTGTGTGTATCATCAGTGTGTCGCGCATCCTTGCCCTTATCTACTCACTTTACTCTAAATCTCTGTTTCCACAAAGGGACTGGGTATCTTCCCTGCATGGTGCAGCAGCAGCAATCAAGAGATTGCGGAGTCCTCTCTCCTAAATGCATTAACTGTCTAATCCGCAGGAATGATTTGCACATGCGGTCCTCAGTTCCTCTACTAATGGGAATCTGGCTGTGAAGGTGGTGGGCTGTTCATAGGTGAAAGAAAAAAGAAAGGGGGGACTTTCCTACATATGCTATTTTATACCCCATCACCCTCCAACCTCCATCTCCATCCCTGAATACATTACGGAGCATTATCCATGGGGGGGGAAGCAATGAGGGTGGGAGGCCTTCGATTCCCGTGTTTCTGTATTTACACTCCTGTGCTTCTCTAATGAAATCTGCGGAGAAATGCTGCCATCCTTGACCCTCTTAGCTCTAACCGAGTGGCCAGCTCCGACTCCCCATATCTATCAATATTTAAACAGGATTTACGAGGACAAAAGAAATACACAAAGACTAAGTTACAGCCGAGCAGAGCGAATGGAAATTGAAAGTGAAACAATGCGCTCGTCAGAATGAAGCCACACGGATGAGAGGTTTCAGTTTTTTTGTAAGATTTGGTGGAGTGGGGGTTGGGGGGCAGAGGAGGTGACGAAGAAGGGATGCACGACAGGAGGAGCAGTAAGAGGGAGCAGAAAGCGCTGCATGAATTATAAAGGGGTAAACGGGGAAAAAACACCGCTAGGAGCACTACTACTTCATCACTACCATCATTTCACCCATATATTTCTTTGTACACACATGCACACCCAAATATTCAAAATACCAGATTGCATGGGTTCCCAACCGTTTACAGATTGACTTAGCTGCAGAAAATTATAGCAAAACTTGGAGAATCTGAAGACAAAACTACTACTATGTGTTTCAAACACTAATATTTCAAGAAGTCTTGCTTTGCAGTTGGCAAAACATTATACGTGTCAGAAAATCAACTTTGCACATCACTTCAAACTAGAGGTGTGCGATACTGTGTATTTTGGTATTGATCCGATACCAATAAGATACAGGAATGTATCACAGATGCCAATACCGATACCGATACATTTTATTTAAGTTTGATATATCATCAAACTGTTTGTGGTTTTTTCCTTTGTGTTATTTTGTTCGAATGTTGGATAGCATTCAGACAAAGTTTATGTTTATCTAAAAGAATACTTTAAAAACATATCAACAGGATTTAAATATAAGTGAAAAACATTAGCAGTTGAAAGCAAATCAAAAGAGAAATGATTTTAGAGGTGGAGTTGAGAAACTACAATACAAAACTGAACAAAAAATTTCCAAAGAAAATCTGAAACTGAAGTATCGATCTTACCATGCCAGTATTGATCCAATACTGATACCGACTTGGTATTGGTATTTTGGATCGATCCGCCCACCTCTACTTCAAACACATCATCCCCACATAAGACAACACTGCTAAATATACAGACACAGCCACAAATGAATGGTTTAATATTGAAGCATGGCCATGAATAGCCAATTTAATATGTCAAATCACAGGGAAATTAAACTTCCCAATGTGCTTTTTAGAGACCGAACAAATGCATGCCACGCTTGTCTGATTTTTATTTACGCAATTTAGCATTACTGATTAGTTTATTTGCAGTCTAAAATATAAAAAGAATCACTATGGAGGATGTGACAAATATTAAAGAGTTCAAGTGGTATGTACAAAAAATTCTGAGCACTGCATTTACTCTGTAAATGGTTCAATCACAAGGTCTCATTTTCAGATTCATTTTTTTAAAAAAAACCCATCACCTCAGAACCTCCAGCAAGCCGTTCTACTTTGTTACCCCACTTTTCTCGCTCATTACACCCCATCAGCCACTCTGCTGGCTACGAAACCAGCACCGGCTCCTCTTGCTGTGCATCAGACTTTGCAGGAAATGCTCGGGGGGCCACCAGAATTGGAGAGCGTGTCCTCGATTCTCCTCGACCGTTTGGACAAAGTGGGTTAAATTAGGCTCGAGCGACACCAAACATAGGGACAAAGTCACAACGCAATGATATTTTAGTCATGCCCAATTGGTTTCTCTGATGTGTGGTAATTGTTTGACCTGTGGGGGGATGCAGGTGTGAGTCAGGAGGGGGTACAAGCAGTAAAGACGCTGCCTGCATACCAAGCGACGCATGTACGTCCACATGGAGAATGCATATTCCAGCAGCTGTGCAACAAAATACATCCGTGCCTCCGCTGCAATTACCTCATATCTCATGGCTACAGTCAATAATGTATTGAGCAGATAATGATGTTAAGGCTTAAATAGGTAAAAATATTGACTTTTTCATCCTTTAAGTCCAACGAATACGACAGTATGGTAAATCATCTAAAATCGATTTAATGATACATTAGTGGTGGTTTAAATTCAATAAGTGTAAATGATGAAACTACAAATGAAAACAAAAAAACATTAATTCATGTACATTTGCTTTTCAGACTTGATAATTATTTAGAGGTACAAGGAGATGTTAATTCACCGATATATATCTTGACAAAGTCTTTCTAAAGTATTCCTCAGCTATAAAGCCCAAGAAAACACACCCCGTATCAGTCTTTTTCAGACTTTTATTTTGAAGTAACAATAAGAAAGGAGGAAGTACATGAGTTGCTCTGTACTATTGTGACCAAATTAACTAAAAAAGTACTGCTAGTGAAGCTAGCTAGCACATGTTTGCCAAAGCATTTTTGGTGCTCAGTAGAAAAACACAACAGTGATAAAGTTATAGACAATCTATAAAAGGTTTTTAAGCACTGTGTAAAAAGAATTCAACTAGCTAGCTAGCCGCTATCAACACCTTGGTCTGACTTCCTAAACAAGGAACTAAACAAAAGGGCTACTGCAATTTTTTTTGTTTGTTGAGTCTGGACTTCATTTGATTACATCTAGTAATCAAATCTTTCGCCAGAACAAACCAGATCTGAATAATTATACACAAAGATTATTTAAAACGCAGAGTGAGATTGATGTGGGTTGTTTTGCGTGTTTGGACCTGTCTACCATGGGGCATTTCTTACCAGCCATACGTCAACGTCTACCCTTGAGAGGAATGATATTTTAGCCATGTTGACAACCAACAATTTAAAGTAATCTTCTACAACTAATCACAGTCTGCTGTAAGGAAATGTGTTTTTATGACTCCAATAAATAATCTTTGCAGACAGGGGATCGCTTAGAGCTGTTTTGGTTTGATGAATTTGGTCATAATCTGTTATATTTCATAAATCAACTGGCCCTTTAACCGCAACTGGATTAAGAGCCAAAACAAATGGAAGCTGGGCATAGTGTAAAGGGATAAGAAAACAGTATATTATTTATTGTAGTGTGAAATTGTTATGAAGTGTATCATGATTCTGGAGCTGCTGAGGTATTTGCGTGATGCGGCGCAGACTGCATCTCGTACATTTATTTCCACATCAGGCTCATAAGAAGTGTATTTAAGGAGCTGCCTTTCAGCACCTCAGTGTTGGTCTTGTGGCTCGGAGAAATTCTCTGGTGTTTGTCTTCCTTACTTTACCTTGTTCTGTCTCTGTGTTGCCTCCCAGATCAGCCTGTGAGAGACTCTTCGCGATCTGCCCTGAGAAAGCTCACTGAGATAAATAAGAACACCTGCCGCAAAATACTTACCTGGATATTTTATCTTTCCCTACAACGGTCAACTGGTAGCTCCTTCCTCCTTCAAGCTCAAAATAATCCACCTACATGTCTGCCCTCCAATGCCCAGTGGAACTCTGCGTGCACCGCTCCTGGAAACATACTTACCAAAGCAGACACCTCTTCTACACCACACAAATGTCCTCCAAGAGGAAAACATTCTGCAAAATGTGAGAAGCAGAAATCTTTCTATCGTCCATACGTGCCTCCAAGCACAACATGTACAATACTAGTGAGGATTCCTCAAGATTTATCACAGATCTCTGCAGCAGCAGCCTTGTTTCCAGTTTATTTAAGCAAGGACACACTTGACTTGATCATTTGGAGAGGTTTAATTATAAAGCTTGTGTTTAATTTGAGTACTTTTAATCTTGAGCAATTGTGGTGTTGTGCCCAGTGCATGTTTCCCAATAAGCTTGACCGTCTGTTCAACCATGAAGCCTGTGGGAGGTAATTTTAATCATTTGTTCCAGTCTGTCTTATTAGTAGGACAAACGCAGAGACTTGGATGTTTTGAAAGCTTGCAAACTATGTACCAATATACAAGTTATGAGGTTAAAACCTGCCACTTCCTCTCCCAATGTCCCATACTAACCATTACCAACCTGCCTGCCCATCGTCTTTATGCGCAATCTTGCTCGGTTCTAATCCCATTGATTTCTTCACTAGAATTTCTGCCAGACCTATCAGCGAACAGAAGGAGGAGTTTTGAACGATGATGTTGATTTTCTGCATTGTTTTAGAATTGTAGTCTGGCATTGAAAACTATACGCAGACTACAGGAAGTGAACCAAGATGTTTGATTCCAAATATGAATGAACAGCCAACTTGTTCGGCTTGCCCCTTTTCTCTTTGCAGCTTATGGTTGTTTACTACACAGGTAATTTCTGGTGACATTCATAGCGTCAAACTGGCACATTAAATATGTCAAGAGAAAATGTTCAACAGTGACTCCAGGAAGCAATCGTTTCCTGGAGTCAAGAGCCAAGGGTCAAGAGTCTAGACCCTCTATACGAAGAAAATACAGTAGAACAAGAGGCTGGTTTTCACCAGGTTATTTACCAACCAACGCAATTTTCCCTTTCAAGATTTTAGCAATGACCTCAAAGAACAGCAATAATAAGCACAATCACAAGCTAGAAAATGTAATGATTGTGAAATCTGTTCTGGGAATATCTACAGTCAAACAGATTCCACAAAAGTTGCACACAAAGATATATAAAGGTAACATTCCGTATTTTGAAAGAGATTTTTTGAAGTAAAAAGTGATAAAACTGTAAAATTTTAAGATTGTGAGTAAAGGAAATTCACAGGTAAAACTCCCTGCTGTAGAAAGGTAAATCTGCTGTTAGGAATCTCTACTGTAAAGCCTATTTAGGTTCTGAGTCAATCTGATACAGACGACCTGTATCGCAAGGCACCGGCTGACGTTGTGGGTGCTATATTTTCCTCCCCATCACTAGTTTCAGGGTGTCTCTGTGTTTTCAAACAAATCACAATGACAACAATTAAGTGGCTTAAGATACTCCCTCCAAAACCTTCATTGCCTTTCATTAGCCAGGCATCCCACCCTGGCATTAGGAGCAGCTAAACACATGGGGGTAATAGGATTGCCCCGGCAGTCCATCTGTCACGGGACTAAGGGGGCTGCGAACCTCTGAGAAGCGTCGCCCATTCCCTGCGTGCACCTTCTAAAGCCTGCCCTTTTCTTCACGCTTTCCCCCCCTGGAGATATTTATTCATTCTTAAGTCATAACCTCTGCTGAAGTAAAACACGCAGCAGCTCAAGTGTGTAAATGCCACAAGGACTGAGCAGAATAGAATAGAACACTCCACTTAAACTTTATAACCTTCTGGCTCTTTAATACCATAAAACGCCGCTTCTGTTCCATTAACAGAGTACAGATGGAGATGCATGGCAGTAGGTGTGTGAATGGAGCGCGAGACGGTTTGTGGGGGGAGGGATTTGGAGAGAGAGAGCGGCAGGCCCGGGATGAGAAAGATAAAAAAGATGGATTCATAGTTTTGGTAAAGGGTATTAAATCAAGCCTGGAGGCTGTCTTTAAATCAGCAGGTTTTACTCTTGGTGTCATTCCAATTACATCACGATGAGACTAATGCTCCGCTGCTCTGAGACTT
The DNA here is from genome assembly GCA_903067095.1 of Girardinus metallicus. Lineage (NCBI taxonomy): Eukaryota > Metazoa > Chordata > Actinopteri > Cyprinodontiformes > Poeciliidae > Girardinus > Girardinus metallicus. The sequence goes on from CAEGAE010084556.1 coordinate 23,485, forward strand.
CGGACCAGCAGGATTGGATTCTCCTCCCCCCTCCCCCCTCCCCAACTCTCCCTGCTTCCCTTGATAATAGATTAATTGAAAAGAATTTGTGTACAATGATTAGCACAGGACAGGGCTTTTTGGATGAAAATTAATCAACTGTAACAATTTCATTTGCGGCGGCTCATCTCTTTCATTTGTCCTGCTGCAGGATGAACAGATGCACATGTTAAACATACGGAAGCCAATCAGGGAACATGCATGTTGCATCAGCAACAAAGCAGAGCTACCTGAGAGGTGAAGAAGCATGCAGACACACACACACACATGATGTCGGCTACGATTTGTTTAGTGAACACACAGTGTACTCTTGCTGAGAGGAAACGATGCCACTTAACAGAAAATCATTGCACTGTGCCTGCCCTGGTTGCTAGGAAACAGCAATTGAACTTCCGTTGCAACACAGCACAAACAGCTGCCCACGTAATTGGACAATTAAGATCTTACAACGCAATTATTTTTGCTCATATTCATCTCAATAAAAAACAAAAAGAGGTTCAAGCGCATCCCGACACATTTTCTACCAGTTGGGTTAATGGGACAAACATGTTCAGAGGAAAGCTGGATTTCATTATGGACATGATTAGTGGCGCGTTAAAGGAAGCGGCGAGGAAGGCGAGGCAGCAGAAGAGGGAAAGACCCTTCCCGCTGCCTGGAAGGCTCGCTCTGGCACTGTTTACGGTGTTAAGTATGCTATATTTATCCTCCAGCACTTTCCTCTGCGCGGCCAGATGAAAGACCGGCCAGTCGAAAGTAGGTTAAGCAGGTTAGTGAGTGACTGCAACGCCGCCCTCCCTACGCATAACCAGGAATCCGTGCACAGCTTATGTTCAGCACCGCGGACAGCTCTCCACAAAGCACAGGCTCTGTGTAATAGACGGACATGATGAGAACAAGGCATAAAAAAGAAAAAAAAAACATATCTATGCATTAAAAAGTATTCCCACCCTATGAACTTTTCCACATTGTACTTCCTGGTGGGGTTTTCGTGGAATAGACCAACAGGAAGCGACACATAAATGTGTAGTGAAAGGACACATAAATTTCAGATCTTTTGTTTGAAACCCACTTTACCCCAATACAGCTAAATAAAAACCTTTATGAAGTCAAATAATTAGTAGATAGAGTCAATCTTTTTGAGATTTAAAATAAACACAGTCTGGTGAAGAAAAAAAGACATAATGAAAAAGCAAGGAATATTTCAGACAGATGAAGGATAAACTGGTACAGAAATTAATAGCAAAGATTAAGAATATGAAACTGTACTCCAAACAGCGACAACATCATAGAGCAGCGTTCAAATTTAACTTGTGAAAATGGAGAGAAAATGCCACAACTACAAACATTAGTGAACAAACAGCGTCATGAGAATCACGTGTGAGGTGGGATCAGTTGTCAACAGGACACTATTAGAGATCCACTCCACAGATCTGGACATTTCTGAATGCAGGTGTCCTGGCCAGACGAGAACAAAACAAAATCTTTTGGCCCACAAGCAATATGATTATGTGTGGAAGAAAAACTGACTTTTACATCGCCCTGAACACACCATCCTTGTTTTAAAACATGGAGCGCCGTGTTTTCTTCAGTAGCCACAGGAAATCACATAAAATCCCAAGAAACTTCAACTTGCGGTTGCCATTCAAATTGAGGGACAAAAAAAAAATCTAATACTATGATTTTTTATTTATTTTTACTTCAGAAAATTCCATCCAAAAAGCAGCAACATTCTCCACCTCACTACACGTCTTTCTCACCATAAACTAAAGACGTTACCAGTTAAACCACTGTCTTTTATACCAGGCACATGTGGGCAGCCATTTAAAATTGACATTGTCTAATCAACAAGAGCTAATATCACTGATCAGAACAGCAGCAGTGTAGAAATGCCCTGACCTGTCATCTGATCACACTCCCTCCCCCTTTTGTCGTTCACTATCGCTTGCCAGGAAGGTTTCCCTGCAGCCATTGAGTTATGTTCCAACCAGTCCCATGTGACAAAGGAGCATGTTCTCAGTGCACCTCGGCTCAGGAGTTACCCCATCCTCCCCAAAAACACCCAAGCATACACGCACACACATGCCCAGACACACATAGAGCACAGAATTATTCCAATAGTGCAGTCTATCAACAACAAAGACAAAAAACACATGCACCAGTGTCACACATAGGCTGTAATCTCCAGGAAAATCCCATTTGGCAGAGCAGCTGCCAGCGTGGATCACAGATAGGCTGTAGTTGTGGTGCCCATGGGGTGGCAAGCTGTCCGTCCACACTCTTCTAGCAACTAAAGGCAAACAAACACACGCATGAAAAGGACGTGCTATAAATCGGGGACAGCCCCTCCAACAGAGATGATAAATTCTTGCCACTTTAATAGAAGCATGTCGATAATTGCCATGGGCCGGTTTCTCATTTAGAAAGGGCTTAATTTTTATTGCTCCAATATATTGATCTGGTAGGAGGAGGCCCGGGCAGTACAGCAGCCTCAGGGATTGGGACATTTGTGATGCAGTCAGAGGGGAGATTTTCTCGCAAAAGGCCGACCAGTGTGTCCATCTGTGTGTTTATCATTCTGGCTTTCTGTCAAAAACAGGTTCTGTTTCACCGAACCTGAGAATTAGGTATAAGCAAACTTTTCTCCCCTACAAAGGGGAGAAAAGTTAGCTTATACCTAATAAGCTAATTATAATTAGGTATAATTAACTTATACCTAATTATACCTAAAGAAAGAATTAGAAAATTATTTCTTTCATTCTTTCCTTCTTTCTTTTTCTTTCTCACATTTTTTCTTCTTTGCCTTCTTTCTTTCTATTTCTTTCTCTCCTTCTTTCTTTCCTTCCCTACACAGAGATCAGACAATCCTTACAAAAAGTTAATAAGCAGGAAGCTTTAGCATTGAGAAGGCAATGTTAGAGCACCGCCAGCTGGCTAGAAAGAAACATTACACTGCTAAGCTTTGATGGTGAATAAAATAATCAAATAAAAAATACAGAATTTCCTCCAAAAATCTTCAGTATCCTACAGTGTACTGTGTATTTTTCTAGTCACCAACTAGTTGTGTTTGTCTAAGTGTTAGTAGGAACGATCAGAACCGTCAATGAAAAACACAATGTGCCAATTACATCATTTTATTCATTGAAAGACTACAAAAAAGTTTGATGTGCTCTTTTAAAAACCTTATTGTTGCATGAAAGAGGACAATCTAAAACAGTCTGAATTAATTTGGAACCTCTGCCGTTAACCAATTAGGAAATAAATCTGATAATCTCGATTCCAACAGTATATTTAGATACTTCTGCTGCTCTGCAAAAAAGGCTCCCTTAGTCAAATGCCTCATTTCTTGATTTTATTGCTAAACAAATTCATGGTAGATAAAGTCAAATAGCGCATAAATCAATCTGATGTCTGATGTGGAAAATGGTTGTAATGATGTGGTTTTAATAAATTCTAAAAATTCAGAAAAGACAGTGATCAAATATATATTTTTATCCTGACAAATTTCACAATAAATTTTTGGTTTCATAATCACAGATGTCATGCGGTTTCTTTATTCTGCGTTGGTGAAAGGCTGGTTTAAATGCGAAATTAAAAGACAAAAATTTAAGTGATGAGTGGATGTCTGATGGGAATTGTATGATATCATTGTGTAAATTAAAACCAAATTCTGCAACATTCAATCTAATTAAGATCACCAGGTCCATCAGGTAATCCACTTAAATGGAGCATCTGTTCTTGTTTAAAGGAGAGTGCTCACATCGCTAAGGGTTAATTCAATAAGTATTCAAATTTGTCCATATGTGCAGAAAGCTGTGACTGTTTCTTCCTCTCCCGGCTGGGAACAACTCTGTTTTCTGTCACTTATTCTTCACAGACACTGTAAAAATATCTGTTAAATATCTGAATGTGAAGAAAAATGTAAACCTTTAAAAAATGACAAAAAACATCACCTTTCAAATTCTGAGTGCTCTGAGGCTCAAACTAAAATTTTCAGACACGTCTTATTATATTCTAGATATTCGCTTGGCTTTAAATTAAATTTCACACAAGTCAGTCGTGTAAATTTCATAATTTATCGTTTAGCTCACTTTCTCATAGTGGTATGAGACTTGGTACACTGGTAAAACATCCTAAGACCTATACAAAACTTTCCAATGTTCTACAACAAACAGGAAGTTGGCCATTTTGAATTGAATGATTTTGACCCCGTTTTGATCGTTTCCAGCCTCCTTATTTACTCAAACTCCTCCTTGGTTTTGATCAATGGGCTTGAAATGAGGTGAGTCAGCTCATAAGGCATAAGAGATCTAAAGTTATCAAAATCCTGACTTTTTCAACATGCTGGAAGGGCCTCAAACTTTAACAACGCGCCCAAAAATTGCATTTGTTGTAATCCATACAAAGAAAGTAACAGAGCCACAAAATTCCCAGTGATTAGTAATAATATGACACCTAAGAAAATTTTATGTTTTATTTCAAAAATTAAACATTCAAAAGGACCATATTTGACTCTTTTGGCCTATGACTGCAAAATATAGTTACATATTAGATGAATTAATCACAAACTAGGTCAAGCTACCGTCCAGTGGAGCCACTCAGAGTATTCATCGTGATGAGACGAGTGAATATTTGTCAGCAGACAAAAACATCTGCAGCTCTGAGCAAGAAATTATATTATTATCAGGTTTTTGCAGCAAACAGCACTTGGGTCAGGCTTTTTTATTTATTTTTGCAGTGGTGTCTCTAAGTTGTAACTCTGAATGTTTCAATACTGCGTTATGGCAAGTTTGCTCGGTTGGAGATCAAATCACTTATGGCACAGTACCAGATACATGGAAACGTGATGCTGGAGTATTACTTACCTAAAGCAATTTAGATTTAAGTATTAGGATTTTGGATAGAGGAATTTAAAAAAAGAAATGCATACTCATTTGTCTTCAATGTGAGCTTATTTAGACATTAAAAATTATACAAATCTAACTCCAGATCTTTCCAGACTTCCCGATTCCTTGTGAGAAGCCTTTTATTCGTGATAGAAGTTACCTGACCATGTCTGTTTATCTGTAGTGGCATCAGGTTACATTTCAATTAAGTGTCTAAGTTCACAGTGCATGAGGCAATCTGCAATCTTGCATTACAATCATGTAATACAAGAAAGAATTATAATAGGAAACCACAAAGAGAAATTTAGATGTGGACAAAATGGCTCTACATTTCTGTGTAGAAGATACTGTCTCCCTGTGTGGCATGTGAAAGCATCAATAAGGGATCCATATTTTGTCCGTTGATAGTTTCAGAAACTGATCAGAACTAATTACTCTGGCGGTGCAGGCGTAGGAACCTGTTATCTTTGAGCAAAACCAGCTGCCGGAGGAGAAGACGTACAGGGAGCAGCTTTGTGATTTGAGAAGTCAGCGCAAACTTATCAGGAAACATGTGTTTACATAAACAGCCCGGCATGCATTTCCGAGGCGAGTTGAGCAAAGGGGGGTTGTGGGGGAACATCCTTTTCTTTCGGGCAGGAAAGCCGTTGAAAAAGCCAAGACAGGAAGGAGCTCTACGGTCACATCTTTTCCTGGTGCAAACAAAGTCATGTCACCAAATCATTCAGCACTATGTCAAGAACGAGTCAAAAGAGCATCAGCGGGAGTACTGAGTACAGTCATTTACATACAGCGCCTTACAAAAGGGTCCACACATGTCACATTGCAACCACAAACTGCAATGTGATTAATGGAGATTTTTATTTTAGAACAGATCAACACAGAGTAGGGAGAACTTATGAAGTAAAATGAAGGGGATGGATGGGTTTAAAACATATGCTTTAACAAATAAGACTTTCATCTCAATGGTTCTCTGGACCTCTAAAACGAGACTGTGTTGTGCCATTTTTTATCCATTTATGTTGGAACTTCTTTTTTCTGAGCTTTGCACAGCTAGAAAGAGAATTTTTTTGTCAATTATTATTTAGGATACAGGTCAAGTGCAGACAATTTTTAAGTCTTGCCATAAATTTTCAAAAAGCCTGGACATTCACTGCCATTTGATTTGATGTAAATCCTACATTGCAGCTCTAGTTAGAAGTCACTGTTTTGCTGGAAAGTGATTTTTTGTCTAATTTTTTCTCATTTTAGCTTCTAACTGGTTTTCTTCCTGATTTGAAGAAAACCATGATGCTGCCACTATCATGTTTCACTGTGGGCATGGGTTGTTAGTTTTCCATCACACAGTGTTTCACAGTTTATTGTGCAAAACGAATACTTTTCACAATTTTGTAGTACTTTGATTGTTCACATAAAATTCCAGTAAAGCACGGCAAATTCTGTACAACAAAATGTGAAAAGTTTCAAGAGGTAGGAATACTTTTCTTAAAATATACATGACAATGTTGTACTATTAAACTCGATGAGGTAGCAGAAGAAAAAGAAAGTTATGTAAAAGAATAAGTGTTGAGAGCATCGCGCTAATCAGAAAGTGACTTGCTTAAGTTTGAGGTAAACAAAATCAGTCCCTGTGCATGGACAGCTTGGCCTAGTTACACACCGTCAATACTAATGACATCAGCACACAAAGTATCACTATGGAAACCTGGAGGCCTACCCCACACCCGTCCGTACTACCGGCAGACAGAAGAAAATGCTTTACTGGGGATGTATAAAAAAAAAAAAAAAAAAAAAAAGGAGGGGCGAAGGTGAGGGGATTTGAAACAGAGCTAAAGGAAGGAGGCAATGAATGAGAGTCAAGATGAGGATGAAGAAGGGGAGGAATGAGCCAAAACGTTAGACAGAGAGGAAAAGAAAAATGTGTTGGGGAGGTGGGTTGGTAAGTAGAGGGTGGTTAATTGCCAGCGCGGTGTAAAAAAAAAAACAAAACAGGCAGAGCAGTGTGTCAGAGCCAAAGCCTGAGACTGCCGGAAAAGAGCTCCTTCCTCCAAACAAAAATCTGCACTCTCATCTTCCCTGCTCCCCTCGTAAGCACCGCCACCCCCATCCATCACACGCTCAGCTCCACTTTGTTCCTAGAATGAGCAGCACTTTCTTTCAAACGCCCCAGATGGGCTCCGCTAAAAGATGGCCCCTCGCCGTATGTATCAGCCACATCATAGTTTTATCTCCGACGAGTGGAAGTCGAGAGGCAAGGCAGAACGTGGGTCACTTCAGCCTGAACGAGGAAAAAAAAAAAAAAAAAACTCTCCTTCAAAGGACCCGTTGATTGGAGCATGTTGGGTTTCGGCCCCTAAAAATATTTACTGTAAGCTATTTCCAAGCGTAAAATTGGCTGCTGGTGGGAAACCTAATTTGAGCTCAGTACCCCACTTTGTCTCACAGCAGGCCTACAAACACACTTTATACTAGGTGGGTCACAGAGCCATTTGAGCAAATCAATGTGAGCAAATCAATGTGAGCAAATCAGAGAGTCGGGGTTACGGAAAGGGAACAAAACTGAGATTAACTGAATGAGTGCAAACCTCCTCTTGCTGCTACATTTTCACAGGTAACTGCCTTGTCAGACAATAGTGCAATTTATTAAAGGTTTACAGTTCCAGATTCCTTTCAAGCAACATGTTATCCATGATTCTTGTCCTCTTTAAAATGCCAGGAAGGATTTTTGTCATCTGTGTATCAAAAGCCTTGGAAGAAACTATGGGTGTCACCGTTTGGTAGATGTTCAGTCATTTGTTGTACTGGAAATACATTAGAGTTCTTGTTTGTAAAAGCGTTCAAAAACCATTTCTTATCTACTTCAAAATGAAATATGAGGTGCTTTTATTCCATCACATAAAATCCTAATAAAATATGTTGTAAAAGTTGAAAAGAACAAAAATAAAATGCCAAAATTGAAGCGGTTACAGTGTGTGAATACTTTTGCTCTTGCTGATTTTAGAGGTAAACTGTCTTTGACTGCACAGAAATGCAAAGTTTAGAGCTACAGATTCCATCAAATATAGTTTTCATAAGCCTTATCCGTTTGAAATAAAGAATAACTTTAGTAATTTGCATATACTCGACATGCAAAGTTCAATGAAGTACAACTCCTGTCAAAAAATAAATAAATCACTACTCTTGGAAAGTGCTCAGTCAGCTGTTCAACAGAGAAAAACTCATGTGATGCTGGATATTTGCTACAGATCACGTATCAATTTGTATCCATAGGGGGACGTTTCTTGCATCAACCATTGACATTTTTAAAGCATTTTTGGTAAAAATCATTTCACAATATATTACGACGAAATGTGACAATGGGTCTCCACTAAATAATGTTTCCTAGCAAGAAGTTATATTCAGTTATTTTGATTTGATCAGGGATCATAATTTAACCACATGTCATAAAGGTCAACTTGACCAATGTGAATAAGAAAACCAAATAAAAGGAAATGTTTGCAAGCTCTAAAGCACAATTAAATTAGATTATAATCTCTATCTTAATAGCAAAAATTAAGAAGCAATTGTAGAATCTATCTTACACAGCTGATGAATGAATGTTTTAAGTTTTTTTGAAAAGTATTTTTATTTCTTCTCAGTTTTATTTTTCATGCCAAAGAATCTAAGATCACCTAAAACCAGAGGACGTTCTGTAGTAGTTCTAACTTTTTTATTTGTTCTTAATGCCATGAAATATTTCCAAATCTAAAATGATTCTCTGCCTTTTGATCTAGAAAACTATTAATTGCAACAATTTTACAGATTCTTTTGATTGGACAGCCCTCCAATGTAGCGATTCTATTTGTTTTGCAGTCTGAAGTTGTATTTGATAGGAAAGTATAGAATGGACTCATTTTCTATGGTTTCAGCTCATCTTTCCAAAGGAGATGGTGTCCACTGAATTAAATCATCTTGACTGTTGTTGTCATTCAGTGCTGTTGAGATAACTTTTGATCTGTCAGACTGTCAGTCACGTTTGCATAATCCCACAGTCTGGTATCGATTTCATGGACAGATTTTATAATCTTATGAAAGTCCAATGAGAAAAAGCTTGGAAAAAAGTCGCAGATGGGCAAAACAAACAGCAGAAATGGATGGTTGAAAAAAGGTCGACATGAAAGCAAATATCAAATTCTGTTCAGCTGTAAACCAACTTGTTCAAAGCCTTTTTAGTAATGTATCTGCTGCTTCAAGATATTAAAGGAGGCTGAGACTCATTTGTTAATAATTACCCATAATCAAAATGAGCCACATCTTAGTGATCTCACTGTCATATTTTGTAATATTCACACATTAAATCAGACTCTGGCTTGGACCTTTAGATTCATATATTTAGACAAATTATAGATGATACTGGTGAGTTTGAGTCACATTTAATGCCTTATAGAAACAATTCTTGCTTAAAAAGGGATTTTCTTTTTTTACTTGATTACTTAATTCAATGCTTTAACTAGGAAAAAAATCTCAGTTAGAGCAATTTATTGGAAAGGTGACAAGCCTACGTGTGATTCTAAGATGTAGAGAAAACAAAGTTCTTGATCAGACATGGAATATAATCGGAGGTATAGCCTAGAAAATAATCTATTGCCTAGCAACCCTATATGTTGGATCTTTCAGTACCACTATAATACAGCAGCATATCAGTTTCAGCAAAGCTAGACATATGGACAGATGGAAGAGCATAGGATTCTCACAGTTAAAGAGAATTGGCAAAACAAACAAATAAAAAGTCAGCCATTTTCACACAAAAAATGCCTGTCAGTGAGTGTTTTCTGGAGAATGCATTCAAACATTTTTTTTTCTGCCGTTTTCTCCGCAGCACATTTGTTCTGATGCATTTCTATTTGACTTTTATTATACTGATAGTTAGGCATTTTCCTAATGTAGAGATAAAACTAAGATCAAGTTTATCATCTTTGTTTCATACCATCAGAAATGTTAAAAAAAAAAAAAAGGAAAAAATAATCAAGTGAAAACGGGGGCTCACCAACATGGCCGACACAAATTTTCATTAGCGTGAAAATTGGTGTCCCTGGTGACGTTTTGGATAGGTTTATAGGACATTTCTACAAATTATGGAACAAACAGTAAAAAATAAAAGTAGTGGCTACATTGTTACCTTAATTTAAAAAAAAAACGTTAATAGTCGTAGCTTTAGTTTGTGACATCATGTGATTCGGTGTTTTATATATGTAAAGCAGCGCTAGGCATTAGGAGCAGACTGGTACGGGTGCAGCCGCCTCAGACTGTATTAGGCTACATTATTAATCCAATGCCATGTCTCCTGTGTAGAACAGTATTCAGACATAACAGTAAAAGCTTTCAGCACAGTGTGGCGTAAGGAGAAGAGAAGATCCTTCCCTCTCTCGTTCTCTCTGTTTCTCACAGACAGACACAACTTTACATCATGAAAACAATAAAGGCTTCCATCAGCAGCCACAGCTTCTCTAAACTGTGTTTCGGTTGTGATCCCTTCTTCATATCGAATGTTATTGCTCGGGTTATTTTACACAGGCGATACCGTCTCAGCAATAAGGAATGACTATTTTTAGGGCTGTATAAAACCTATGCTGGGAAACTTTAAAAAGGGGCACCTAAAGTGAGATCCAGTAGGATCTCAGCCATTGTTCTAGTTTAAAGGTAAACACCCTGTTCAGCTGTGTTTCGGACTGTAAAACTGTTTGTTTTTTTCTGTCCAGAGAGGAAATGACAGCTGATTCATCTCCTGCCTTGTTTTCCTGGAGTATCTTGTTCGGTTTTCATTGTTATTCTGGAGGCGACACAACGTAGTGAGCATTGTCAACTTTTGACGGCCTCTGGTGTAAATCTGAGTTTTCTCAGCTTCATCCTAGTCAGTTAAGTTGCTAATTATAAATCAGGTTAATATGGTTCTGTACGCATTGGAGGATTGGCCAGGGAGCATCGTATCCTTCATGACCTTGAATCATGGTTATAATAGTTTTGGATTTTTCATCATAATTTAGTGGTATTTTGTTGTGACTTTTTGTTTGTCTAATTCAGTTAGTTTTAATTTGTTTTTAGAGTGGGTTTGCCAGTTTTTATCAGTTATTGTTAGTTAAATATTGTTTAGTTTTGGTATAGCTTTAGTCATTTTAGCTTGTTTGTACGTTTGTTAATTTTTAGGTGCAGAATTCAAAAAGGTCAAAGTATTGTATTGCGATTGCATAATGGACACTCAACGGAAGCTGCAATTTTCAAAAAATATATTCAATTTCACATCAGTTTGAAACATTAATATAGATACATGAACATGAAAACGAAAAATATTATATGCATCATTTCACAACAGAATTCCAGTTAGCTACAATTTGTTCCCCATCAATTGCCATTTCTCTTTATTTCAGTTAAAAAAAGTGTTTTCTCAGTTTTCTCACTGTTTTAGCTAGCAGTAATAACCTTGTCCTGGACAGGAAAGATTCTGAATTTAAATGGACAAATGATCATTTGGTGTGCAAAAAAGCCTTGGCAGGAGAGACTGAAGAAATTAGAAAAAAGGAAAAGAGGTCCAGATCTCTGGTTCTGGTGTCACTGGGGAACTAAATGTTCCCAAATGTGAATTGTTGTGTTTTTCTCTCACTGTTTAAAGTATGCGTGGCGCCGTGTTTTATTATCAGCTGTATGATTTGTCCTTCTAATCAGCTGAATATCCTCTTCCCTGCTTCTTGCACAGTCTCATTAATGTTTCATCTGAGCTGCACTGTTTGAATCTATCTTCATAAGTTTAAAAGGCTGCAATGCATACAAGCAGGCCCTGCTGTTGAGTGACACCTGCCCATGTTCTCAACACCTCCAAATACAGCCTGGGTAATTTGAATAATTTTGTCTGCATGTCTTCATTAAAGAAAACAACCTTATAGATCCTGAGGGTATACTGATGATTTATTATTTATTTCTTCCATTTAAAAAAAAAAAAATGGAAGAAAAATGTTGACATTCTCCCGCAAAATAATGAATTATAAAGTTGGTTTTTACAAAGGGTCGTGTGACCGAGACCTCTTCTGAAACAGCAGAAACAGATGGGTGGAGAGGGAGGACTGAGTAAAAGAGGAAGCCCATCCTGTTGTTCTATATTTACTCCAATCCCAGTAGTAGCTGTGTCTCTGTGTAGCCTGCCAGCCAGAGCAAAGGCCCAAGCAGTTCAGCCTGATAAGGAGTCTCTGTGCCTGGCTTTGCTGTTCCCAACAGAGACAAAGTCGACCTTACTTAACAGAGCAGGTTTAAAACCACACGGTTTGACGTTAAACTTTGCGGGCCATAATTTTAAAAGATATGTTCAGGTCCTACACGTTGTGAAACAACAATAAAGGTAAAAAAAACGAGAAAAGACTGACAGCGCTGCTTTGGCTGGAATAACACTCTAACCCGTAAGCTTTGTCGCTTTCTCTCCCTCTCTCTCTCTCCTTGTTTTCATGTGGAAACCTAGCAGGAAGTGTTTGTGGTAAAGTGAGATTGGGAGTGAGAGCTGTGTGAGAAAAAATCATTGATATGCTGCGGTGTTTTCTTCTTACTGTGAGAGAGAACATCATGTTGAGATCAGCCTCGGTGAGGAATTTTTATTTTTTTTTATCCCACCACAACTTACTTTATTACATTTTTTCCCGCTCACTTTTCTGAATCGTACTTTGCATTGAAAGCCTTTTCTTCCAGGTGGATTTGTTCTCCTTCATTTAACTCACCTTGACTGGAGTCATTGCTAACTGGAGGTGAGAACAAGCCATGGGACACGGCTTATGTTTGACCGTAAACATTACAAATCCTGGACCTCAGTTTGTATTTGCTAAACATGACATTGTGTTTGTATTCCTCCTTTATTAGAGATCGGTGCCAGCTATTGGAATGATTCCCACTGCTTATAACTGCATACAATCTGCACATTTAGGCACCCGGTGAAACACTTCACCCAGAGAATAATCAGCGTGGAGAGACGCAGCATGGGTTCTCACATTATTCTTTCAAAATGTAATATTGTGAGGAGTAAAATTCAATCTCTGCTTCCTAAATCAAATTGTTTTATCATCCATAACCATAAACAGCAGTGATGGCTTTGGTGCAAAATGTAATTGTAATTTCTACACTTCTCACAAACTTACTTTTTGTTCTGCAGATAAAGATAGAAGTAAACAAATGTTTCAACAAAATGAAGTGCCTCGTATCAACATGGAACTAATAACTGAACGTCAAGTTATGCAATTGAGCACAGAATCATGTATACTTCCAGCAGATTTCGGTGCTAATTGTGCCAAGCTGTTTCTTCAGGCTGAAAGTGAGATTAACGTTTTTGGAGAGACTCAACCAGAGTCCTGACTTGGTTCTGATAGCGAGCCCACCGACCTAATCATTAGGGAGACGGCAAGAAACCCAACCTCAGAAAATTGGAGCTCAGAAGTTGTCACAATAACAGTAAAATGGTAATGACAATAAACATTTTTTTCTTTGATTACTCAGAATGATGAGCGCATGTATGCACCCATAGGTGGTTCAGGCTGGTTGTTTAATGATGTGGGGGATAGTTTTATTGGTTCTCCTTCAGCTTCAGGTTCACACTGGATGAATACTGGCTTTTGTGGCAAAAAGAAAAAAAAAAAAATCTTGTTGCTATAGAAAATATTGAAAGCTGTAATAAAAAATTTCTGAGCTTTAATCCATGTCTCTTGTTCAGTGCAATACACTCACTGACTGCCGATTAAAAGCTCCCACAACCAAAGACGACCTATAAAAACCATCAGGCGGTACTTAATAATCGCGCTGCTGCAGTGGTTGCTGTCTCCTGATCCTCTTCTTCTTTTCACCATCTTACTTTGAAACATAAATTAACATCTATAAAGATGTATTTATCTATGGACTGACATGTCTTTTGGATATGTCTGACAGCATTGTGCTGTATGCACAATCTTCCATTTTTAAAACCAATACACAATGTGCAAGGCTTTAATATTGTTATTAAATGTCCATCATTTTATGTCCACAATCCACACAAAAACTCAAAGGCTGTTAAAATGGTTTCCTGAACATGAACCTGAGTTTACTCTGTCTCCACTTTTGCCTGATTTCAATCCAACAGGGTTTCCTTTGGATGTAGTGAAACAGGAGATTGGCATCATGGATGTACAGCCAACAAATCCAAAGCTGTTGTGTGATGCTTTCAGGTCGATACAGATCAAAATCTCCGGGAAGGTTATTCAAAACCTATAGGAGAAAGAGTCAAAGCAGTTTTGAGGGAAAATGACGGAAACCAAAGTGTTTGTGTGACCTTATGTTATCAATCTCTTTACTATTGTTGAACAGCATCCGAATTGTTTTAAAAGCGGGATTCTGCTGGGGCTTTCAGAACAGTTCTTGATGATCTGTCTATCCTTGATGTTCACCTGTATACGGGGAAATACATTATATATGGCAATACAGCTTTCCCAGACACAATTCTATTATAAAATTAAATCCTACTGGTAACAGTAATCCACTTCACAAATCAGTTGTTGTTTGCTCTTCGTGCAGAGCGCTGCTCAGCTAGTCAAAATGGCCATTATGTGAAGTAGATTGTGTTTTTTTATCATTAGATAAGACTACAAGGGTAGCTGAAATAACCACATTATGTTACCCAGATGCTATCATCAATTTTATCTGGTTAAATTTTGCTGGAACAGCATATTCTGCTTGTTAAAGCTGAAACAGAGTAGACATGTGCACAAATGTGTCAAGTACGTCACGTGTACGTGCGGAGTGTTTGTCCCCAGAGGTGTGTTCAAGGTCGGGACTATCCTGAGGAATGCCTTCAGAGCTCTGAGCTGTCTGTCTGTCTGTCAGGCAAGCAACAACACATCGGGGCTTATGATAACAGAACACATGCACACCAGCATGCAAACCCTGCGTAAGTCACGCACCCACGGCCCGCTTTGTCAGAGCAATGACAGAAGTTCCCCGCCTCCAGGCACCGGCGCCACAAACTGCTCCTTTTATAAATTAATCACCCAGTGCATTAAAGAAACAATGCACAAAGACACTTGTTCGAGTCCCTGTCATTAGCTGCAATGATAAAATCTGAACAAATTTCTCTAAAACAAATAATGGGCCAAGGGGTTTCTGTCACCCAGAGCAACAAACGAAGTAGGAAGACGAGGAAGCTGACGCAGGAGTGGGAGCAACCTGAAAAATGGCGAGGTGTCACTAAGGGGACCACGTTTTTTTCATGACTCAAACTCAGAAAAGTTTAAGACTTAATTCATCACAGCAGAACTGACAGGATTGATGTGAAACAGGAGGAGGGGAAAAAAAGAGTACACCAAGGACAAAACATAGACGAAACCTTTTTGGAACTTTATTTTGCACTTACTGGGTCAAAGCAAAGGCTGACAAAAAGTTGATACTGCGCCCCCTCAGAGACTGGACCCAGGTGAATCAAAGTGATGCTGGCACAATATTCCTCATAATGGCCCAGATAAACAAAAGGAAAACACACACACACGTCTAGTGTCTAGTACACCGCTTATGCAATGCATTTTCCACCAACATGGTAAATGCACACTCATCTTCCCTGGGGTGAACTCTGCTCAACTGGAAACAGCAGACAAGAAAAAAAAAGGATTACCATAATGTACTGACCAGCCTCAGAAGACTTTTAAGAGTCAGTTCGAAGTAACCTAGGGTCACGCAAGTAATTGCATGACTTAGCGCGGAAAAAACAAATAGTGCACAGAGGAGATGGTGTGTGCCTCCTTTACTCATCACATTTCCAGGGTCATCTGCTGTGTCATCATCACACCCTGTCAGCCTCCAGCACACAGGACCCAACAAACCTCTCTTGCTTTTTGCTTTCTGACTCCGACTGTTTCGTAACGGCCGTGCACAAAGAGAGCAGCGCCGGATCATGTTACTGTGGCTGAGCACTAAGATCCATGGTCCGTGATCTATCCCTCTCTCCTATTATACCCATCCCCGATGACACACAGAGGGATTGAGAGTTAGACAGTGAGTTAAGGGGATGGCAGAAGCTGAGGCAAGAAAGAAGGGTTTCTTGTCAGCTTCACTTCGTCACATCTGGCTTTAACGTGATAACGTTTCTGATATTACTCCACATCATCAGAACAATTTGACAATGACGTTAAAAGATCAAATTCCACTTTTAAAAAAGAAGAATTATCCTTACGCTGTTATTTTTTGGAAATTCAGGCATTACATAATGACCAATCTCGTCATAATAGCAGCTGCTAATTTGTTAAAATTTATTAAGCAGGTGGCTGGTGAACATTTTGTCTTTAACGTTGAAGCAGGGGAAATGGGTGAAGGCAGTCCAATGTGGCCCCATTTACCAGAAAAAGTGACTGTAGATCAAATAGCTGAAGAAGTGCATACTGACTTTGATAAAAAGGTAGACAGAATAAGAAAAGGCATCACAATTTGGTGACTCCTGTCCACCATCCAAAACTCTCCAACAATGGGCACCCAAGCACCAGAAGGAGACTACGGAAATATGAAACCTGGTGGCCTGGTCTCATAAATCATATTTTCTTTTACATCACCTGGATTAGCAAGTGCACGTGCCTCACTTACCTGAAAAACACACAGCACCATGATTAGAAAAGTATTGCTTTGGGCAATATTCTTGTGGGAATCCTATGATCTATAATATAGATGGTAGAATGGTAGCAACCAAAGAAATTAGTTGTTGGTACATGGCAGCATAATATTCATATAGGCACTATGTTAATGTTATATTGACCATACTGACCTTGTACATCCATTCATGGAAACTGTATGTCCAGATCAGCATGCTTCCTTTCAGCAAAGATTGTTCAGAAATGGTTTGCGGAGCACAATGAGTTGCAGCTGATAACTTGGGCTCCACATGTGTTAAAACCAATCAAGCTATGCTGTGCTGCAGACAAGGGTGATATACAGAAAATGCAAACCTTTTGGTCTAATTATTATTACTATTTTTGTCTCAACAGGCAAAAAAAACAACTAAATGTCTGACTCGATTTTTGTTGGATTCTATTTAAAAACAGTCAAACTGCACCACATAGGTTGAAGCTGAGCCTTTGTACCTTTCTGATTTTTATTACATTAATTGAAATTGTTTTTATTCTGAAATTGTATAGTGTGCTATATGCTTTCTTTATATCATCCTTCTAAGGTAGACTTTCTTGCAGATGTCCTTGCAGTCATTTCAACTTATCCCGAGTGATGATTCTTCAGGATTTTTAAAAATCTTTCAAAGTTTTTCCTATAAACTTTTGCTGCTTTTGCTTTCTCTTTCAGTCTAAATTTTCAAAACTTCTGGAGAGATACTAATCAAGGATCCTGTAAAGGTGTCTCAAGAGAGGCTGATTCTTTAAGAAACCGGCATACAGACATCAGTTAAAAAAAAAAAAAAAAAAACTTATGTAAACCCAACTTTACATAATCTATTTTACATATATTTATCATTTAAGCACTGTCTACTTGTTAATAGTAACTATAGAAAATGGAAATCATTTTGGAGAAGAAAAAACAAAATAGTACTATAAACATAAAATGTTTATAGTACTATTCTGTTATAGTACTATAACAAAATAGTACTATAACAAAACTATAGTACTATTTTTATAGTAAAATTATAAAAATAGTTAACATGCTTGTATTTACTTTGCAATACCAAAATGTATTCTGAGTACCACTAAGAGCAACCCATGTACCTCCAGTGGTGCTTCTATCACCGTTTGAGAACCATACACTGACTACTTAATTCTTTGTATGAAGATATAACGCACAGTTCATAAATAGGTCAGGATACCGGGGGCTTTGAGTATGACCACAACGTACTGGTATTCAGTATCTTACTTCCTGTGCCAAAGGGCTGAAGCAGAAGGGCAGAGCATACACAGGAAGGAAGAAGGGCAACCATCCAAAGCTAAATAATGCAATGCTTTAGTCTCCATGTTATGACCTAGTAAATGGCTGGTTATACAAAGACTCAGACCCCTCATGGGCCACATCTGACAGCACAATCAGCAGGATGAATTGACCAGCAAGAATGTAAAGTCATTTAAGCTTCTGCTATCAAGGTGGGGACTTTCAACGTTACAAGTCGGTGTAACTCCAGGGAAAACACCCTGTCATGTCTCAGGGCACTACACATTCTGAAGTGCATGAATAAGGAAAGGAGCTATCTCTAAACAAAGCAGGTACTGCTTAAAACAAGGCTTAGAAAAATAAAATGTGGGGCACCGCGTGGTGTAGAGGTAGAGCGAGCACGCTCTATGAAGAGGCTACTGTCCTGTAAAAGGAAAGCTTTTCGCCACTTTTACCTGAATAAAAAAGGTTGAATTACTTCTTTGGTGTGTCAGCAAGTTGTCCAAAAACCTGTTCATTAACCATTTATTTGATTCAGGCGTGTTGTAGCACTGATGCATCCAAAAGTTGCAGAACAGAGGCACTTGAGGACTGGAGTTGCTGACCCTTGCTATGAACATTTGGAAAATTGTACTTACAAGATTAGTATTACAGATAAAAACAATATACTGGCTGTTTGATGCTGTTCGTACTGTCATACTCTTGTTTAAACGAGATACTAGTTACTCAACAAACTGTGGCAGTCGCAAGTATCCACTTTCCACTGTTTGTTTGAGTCAGAAACTGAAAAGTTTAGCTACCACTGCTACTGGTTGCACATTTCTAATTGTAACATCATAATATTTCAGAATTATTCTGTTTTTTAACAAAAGTAATTATTTCATGTTATACATTTTTGTTTTAATCTTTTGCCTAAATGCCTAGCTTATAACACTTTAAGAATCTCACACAGACCAATGCCTATAGGGCTGAAGGATAAAGGGGTTAGGGGGCCAAGGGGGTAGTTGTCATGCAGCTCCACAAACTGAGTTTCTGTATTCTTGACATACTATGAATATGTGTTAACAGCAAAATTTATCCTACGCCACGTAGGATACATTTTGCATCAGAAATGTTTACATTCTCCCCTTTGGCGTTATATATATAAAAAAAAAAACACAACACAACTTAATGCACTATGACACATCTGCAAAAGGCAATGCCAGTACAACTTCTCCACACGCATGTCTCGGGGACACCCAATTATGTCATTCGCACAAATTAAGCAACTCACGGAACCGTGGAAGCCCCCCTTCAGGGGTCCCACCCTACCTTCGGTGTGGCAAGTGGAGGACAGGATGGTGCTCGGAGGGCGGAAGAGGTACGGGAGGTAACGGGAAAAACATTTCATCTTCTCCGGTGCTTGCCGTCGGGTGAAGAACGCTGCGTTGCGGGCTCCACATCCGCACTGCTGCCGCGACGGTCAGCCAGAGACGAACCGGGGAGGTGCGGGAGGGGAAAGAGGCTGTTATGTCCGCGGCGGTGCAGGGGGGCTATGACAGCATCTCTCCGGATCTGGTAGAACTGCGCTCCGACCGGTGGGGAGCAAAGCCGAGTTGTTTAAGCAGGACACTAGGGGTTCGCTTCTGTCCTGACAGCTGAGGATGTCAGTGCTTGTGTGGTCTGTGGGTGAAAGCAGCCTCTGCTGTTTGTTTGTCAGCTGCTCCGAGTTTGGGAGAGCAACTGCAGCTGATTGCAGAGATCGAACGGCGAGATATGACACACTGTGACGAACAGCGGCATGAACTGGGTGAATCATAAACAAAACTTGTTTGCTGAGCAGGTTATCGATTAATTAGGTTTGGCGCCACCTTGTGACAATTTTATTTATATTAACCAAACTTGAAACGTGGCATGAATAAAAGCATATTAGAGAATATGCTTTATGTCGTGCAGAGTCAAAAAAAAAATACTTTAATTCGTAATAATACAAAAATGCAAGAAAAAAAATTAAACAACTAGAAAAGTTTTGAAATTATTTTTCAAGCCAATATGAAATAACTATAAATATTCACGGAAGCAGCACAGATGTCAATACTAGAAGTAGGTGGTCTTTAATTTTGTTTACGTGCATTACTTTTACATGAGCCTGCACATCTCGCGAGACTTTACTTTGAACTAATGTAAGCGGAAGTACATTGCAGGTCTCTTTTCCGCCGGCCATAGAGGAGCAAAGGCAGGGTAAGGATTCCTGTCAGCGACATTCACCAAAGTTATCAACATCCATCCTCCATGTAATGTTGCTGTGTCGCAATGAATACACAGTAACACAATATAAACATGAATACTAATAAATCACCGATATTATTGATGTAATTTTAGTGGTAGATTATGATATATGGACAAACTGTATTTGGGCTCACTGCTAGCTGCGGCTCTATCCGCATGCCTCTATCCGCCGTCGTTGAACGATTTCATTTCGGGTGAAAACGACTGTAATTCTGTGAGTTTTATAGTTTCACGAGTTCCGGCAACTAATTCTAATAAGTTTCCGTCTTTGTGAAATAACCGAGTTTCCACTTTAGCATGTAGTTAAACCTTCGGAGCGCCGTTAGCTACCTTAGCATGTAGCTTTCCCCTGTTAGAACTATGCTAGCTTGTATGCAAACCGTTGCTCTACTTCTGTGTGTAATAAACTTAATAGTTATTTGCAGGCTTTATATTGAAGGTGTTTGAGAGGCTTGGAGCTATAATTGCCGTTTTCTTATGGGACTGTGAGCTTTGCAGTTTCACCATATAGCATGTTTGTTTCACTCCACAGCATCATGAAGCTTAACCCATTTGTAACATCCTCCCGTCGCAAGAACCGCAAGAGGCACTTCAATGCCCCCTCACACATCAGGAGGAAGATCATGTCTTCCCCGCTGTCCAAGGAGCTCCGCCAGAAATACAACGTGAGGTCCATGCCTATCCGCAAAGACGACGAAGTGCAGGTAATGTGGTTCCTAGCGCTGAAGAGTTCTGGTCAACAATATGAGGTTTGATCACAGTGTAGCTGAGCCGGTGGTGCTTTTGCTCCCAGGTTGTCCGTGGACACTACAAAGGGCAGCAGATCGGCAAGGTGGTGCAGGTCTACAGGAAGAAGTACGTCATCTACATCGAGCGTGTGCAGAGAGAGAAGGCCAACGGAACCACAGTCCATGTCGGCATCCATCCCAGCAAGGTGAGACACATTTCCAACGGTCCTCTGCTTGGAAGAACGTGCTGAAGTGTTGAAGTGAGCTGTGAAGGGTCATGTGATGATATCTGTACAGATTGTTTTGATGTGTGGGCTTGTGAGGCGATTGCTCTGAGAAATATGGTCTAGTACTTTATTGGTTTAATTGTTTCAGCGTCCCAGAAATATTCGAACGGGATTTGCAAGTGGAAAATACCGAACTTTGTTGTGTCGGACTCAAATAACAAAAAAAGTCTGATGGCGAAAACCTGTAGAGTTTGTTGTAACCATTACAGGGTCCCTACACAATTTTAAAGAACGGGATTTGTTTTTATCACTTTCCAAGTTTGAAAAATTTGTTCAAGCACATCTGTGCCACGTGATAATTTCAGTTGAACATTTTAGCCTTTAGTACTTTAGTTTTCCAGTGTATAACAAGCTTGCAGGGGAAAGTTGAAATGACAGAATGTGTAGAAACTCTGCCGCTAGCGCTCATTAATTGGGCTGTAAAAAGCGTTTGCTCCGTTTACGTTGACATTAGTTTTCTCCAGTCATTCAAATTCAATTAGCCTGGGTAACTGTAGGGATGATTAAAAGCTCAACAGCCTTCTGTGTTATGAAACTGTTTATGTGGAAGTTACTGCCGTGGATTAAGTCAAGATTTCGGGTCCCTTGTGTTGCACATGTTGACAACAGCCATACGCTTTTCAGTGTATCAAGTAAATCTAAGGCTTTTAGTGTTTGACTCTTAGTTTTACGTGGCTGTGTGGGGAAACAAATAAAGGACTTGACATTTGAGTGAAGGATAAAGTGCAATTTTTAAAGCTTCCACTTAAAACCTTTAATGTTTTTATTATTTAATTTATCTAATGCATATATTACTTATCTTTTCGTATGATACAATCCACTTAATTAGGATTATTTATTACTTAGCTGTATTGATTTATTCTATTAAATTATTTATTTATTTAGATTAGTATTGTTATTATTACACAGTCTCAAAACCATAAATCACTGATTCTCATTACACCTAGAAAAATCCAACTATTAAGATGACAGCTTGTCCTGCTGGGTGTAGCTGCACAGCTTTGTGCATGTTTGTATTGACACTGAACTTACCCAGAGCCGTATTTATTATAGGTGGATTAATAGTGGAGATCAGAGATGAGTGAAATGTGCTACTGACTACTCACAAGCATTTTGCTTAAGACCTTCCTTTGTCAAGCATTTCTTTAAATGTTTAAATCAGGAGCGAAAATGCCAAATTTCCAGATAATCTTAACTGTCCTTTTAAAATGATTGATTTTAATTCATCTGTTTTTCAAATTCTTTGTAAATGTGAGTGCATCCAAATGAAACAGTTACTGGTCTGCATATTGAACCACAATTTCAATTACAAGTGTCCTTGAACAGCAGAAATACCTTCTCTCTGTGGTTCACAAGCTTGTTTACACATCTTTGACCTTTTCCTGGTGTTATATTGTGGAGAAGTGCTCACAGTATCGGAATAGATTATGAGTGTTGTTGTGTATGTTTATTTATAAAGCTTAAAAATGTATTTGAAAGCATAACAAATCACAGGCTGCACCTTAAGCGTTTTGTAGAGCTCCATGTAATCCTGCTCTGTCTTCAACGAATACATATTTATTTTCCATTTAGTTGCATCCAGTTAAAAGTACATAGTTAATGACTAAATACATTTTTGTGCTTAAATTAAAAGGGTGTAGAACTATGGTGGTTGATGTCACTGAAGCATTACTTCTAAAATTTCTGCGGTTACTTTGTTTCTGAGCACTTTATTCAAGTCTTTCTGTATATTTCTGTCTCCTTCTGTTTATTAAATGAAGCTTTGCATCGTTGTGATACTCCTTTCAAAATTACATATTTGCAGACGATACACAGGCAAGGGGTATTTTGTTGTTCTGAGGACTCTTAATGTTTGCAGTGAGACCTAATGCTTACCAAGTCATGTTTTTATTTTTCCCAGGTGGTCATCACTAGGCTAAAGCTCGATAAGGATCGCAAGAAGATCCTTGAGCGCAAAGCCAAGTCTCGCGCCGTTGGGAAGGACAAGGGCAAATACAAGGAGGAGACCATCGAGAAGATGCAGGAGTGAAAATGATCTTTTGCTATTAATAAACTGTATAATTGGATCTCAATTTGTTTGGAGTTTTATGTGTACATACATATGTACATGCATACATACATATAAATATCCCAAAATTAAGACAACACAAAATTTACCTGTCCAGCGTTGTGGCTGCTTAAAATATGTTGTGGAACTTTCATTTTAAATTCTGGCTGACAAAAGTCTGTGAGAAAGAACATCTGAACTTGAATTTTGATCTATCATGTTACATTCGCATATTTTCTGAATTAAAATATTTTTGGGCTGCTCCAATATCCCTTATGTCCTTTAATTCCTCTAAAGATCATTATTAGTTTTGTAAAATTAAGTCTTTCAGGTTAGAAGGTGGGCAATTATGGAGGGAGCCAAAAGTCATTTTGAGACATAACTTTGTCTGAACTATTTTTCAGTTTTCCCAATGATAAATTCACAATTTAAAGCACATGTACTGCCTACCAGCACAGTTGTAAGAAACTGAACCAATCTACTTTTTTCATAAATAATACATTTTCATTTTAGTGTAAAAATGTTTTTGGTTAGACTATGCTTTAATCAATTTATATCCAAAAAGTATTTTTTAAATACAGGAACATTGCAAATAATAAATCAGAATAGCAACATTTCAAGTCTATTGCCCAAATCCGATAACATTGATGCACAGCTATGGAAGTTAATGTACGAAATGGCAAATAAACAAGCAAGACTTTAATGCTAGTGAAGTACTGAAGCATAAAGTTAAGTAACGTAAAATACTGAAGGCCATGCACCACTATCGACTTGAAATTGAATAAAATCAAGTTTTTGTGTGAATGTGTAATTTCACAAAGTGACCAGTAGATGTCACAAAATGCTTATTAGAATTTCCAGTAGCTGACAACAATATTGTCCAAAATAGAAACTCTTGTCCTTTTAGATTACATTAATTTACAAATTATTGGTTAATTTGCATTGGCCAGTAATTTGGTCAATGCAAATTATTTTAAGAAAACCATCATAATCTGTACAATTACATATGTTTTACTTCTGTCTTACTTTTTGTGCACTGCAGCATACAATTTTAAGATTAATCACAAATTCCTCAAGTTTAATTATTACTTAAAACGTTGGGGTGTTTTTCCCCTATCTCGTCAAAATAAGCAGCAGGTACTTCTAGTTTTTTAGTCTCTGCTAAAAATACATATGCACAATATTAAATGGGGCTATTTTCCAGCACATAGACGGCTCCTCCGCCCGCCTCTTTACTTCCTCCCTCTGTCACAGAGTCATGTGATACGTGCTGCCTGTTTCCCCGTCACAGGATATATCATTTGGACACAGTACCGAAGTTGACTTACGTTTAACATTTTCAACTTGTAGACACTCCTGGTTTTTAAATAATGGTGGATCAGCGGTTTGCCATCACAATGTCTGTAATGACTGTGTTTTGGGGAATCGTTGGAGGAGTTGTGCCCTGGTTTATCCCCAAAGGACCGAACAGAGGGTGAGTTTGTTAGCTCATATTAGCTTTCATCTAGCAAAATCGAGCCAACATAAAGAAAGCTAAATTTTTCTGAAAGTTTGTTCTTGACTTTTTTCTGTAAGAATGCTTTTTTTTTTTTTTTTTGTAAGGTAGGTTCATTTTAAACTCATTTCCCGGCCTGACTGTTAAGCGTTACACAAGTTCGCGAAGTTCTTGTAAAACTTCAGGCTAGCTACGTGAAGCTAATTTCACAGTCTGTTTATGTAGCCAGCTTCATTTCAGTAACTGTTTATGATGAAGTTATTGTGTCAGACGTAAGTACACTTTCGGTATAACCCGTTTAGACATAAATACTCCACATTTAATATATTTAAAAAGATGGAAGCTGTTCTTAAAAGTGTATTGCTGCTTCCCTTTTTCCTCCTCGGCTCACGAGATTTTAAAAAAGTCGTTTTCTCTTTTTTTCTTTTCTTGCAGAGTTATTGTCACAATGTTGGTGCTAACTTCAGTCTGCTGTTACCTCTTGTGAGTATTTCCATCCAGGATTTCTATGTTATTCATTACATTTAACCTGACACTGTGGAACAGAAGGAGGATGCATTTGTCTGGATGTGTTGTCGTATTTTCGGGTGTTGCTATTCTTATAACCGTGTATTATTCTTCAACTTTTACTTGGAGAGTAAAGCTCCTCGAGATCAAAGATCTGACAACAATACAGTTAAAGCACTTGAAAATATCAATTAAGTTATTGCACCACATAAAAACATTTAGAGATTTCTCACATTTTGTCGCACAAAAGCAGCCACACACTTGAATATATTTTATTAGGACTTGATGTGCTGGGACAATATAAAGCATTGTGTGATTTGAGAAGAAGAATGATGCATGACTTAAAAAGGTTTTACAAATTGTAGCTCTGACTGTGTGTTTAGGGAACTTTTGCCCAAGTCTCAAGTCTTTCTCAGCCCTCTATAGGTTTTCTGCAGTGGATATCTGCACCTGCTGCAGTTATTATGGCTCTGGTGGCTGCTTCTCAGATTACATGAAAACATTTTTCAGATGGCTGATTGAAAGGACACCGAAATGTTCAAAGAGTCTGTTCCTTGGTCTTCACGAGTTAAACTGGGAATAAATTATGCTCGCTTAGGATCTATTGACTATTTAGGGTAACTTCAGACAGTTGGTTGAACTAAATTTTATTTACGAGTATTATGAGAATTAACAAGAGAATACAAATATTTGACCCACTTTTCAGGTTTTCATTTGTGAAATTTCATTTAACAACAATGCACTACTTTGTCTTGTCTTGTCACATAAATTCCCGATTTAAAAAAAAAAACATTGGTTCATGTTGCATCATGACAAAATGTGAATAGATTTACAGAGGGCACCTAACTTCTGTAGTCTATCTGGTTTATATTCCATTTACTTATTTATTAAGAGTGCAATAAACTATGCATGGGATATTTAAAAGATTAGTTATTCATCTGGCATGTTGCACACAAATGACCAGAAGAGGGCAGTAGAAGCAAAGCTGTTTTCCTATTTTCTCGTCCTAGAACAGTTCTGTGGAAAGCAAATCTTAAATGACCTTTTATAATATATTGACTGTTTTGAGGATATGTCTTTCAATACAGTTGGAAGCTGACAAGTTCTTGTATGTGCTTGACAAGTTTTTGTATGTGCTCTCCATCAGCTGGTTGATAGCAATTCTAGCTCAGCTGAACCCACTCTTTGGGCCATCCCTATCCACTGACATCATCTGGTACCTAAAGTTGGCCTGGGATTAACTTGCCTTTCAAGAACTCCTTACTTTGCAGGTAAATGTCTCCCCATCAGCTCACCTTTTGGAAATCATGTTTTCTCTTCTTTTTTTTTTCTTTTTTTTTTCTTTCTGAAACTGTTTCCTATTGTTTTTCTACAGCATCGATGTCCTGGACACTGATGCTACCCCCTTCCGGAGACCATTCCTCAGCTCACCGAAAACCAAGAACTCTGTGCCTTTAGTTTTGGAGTGACATGGGTGCCTTGCTTAAAATGATCTTCACAGATTTAAGAGATATTACTTGATTTTTCTGAACCTTAAATTAAAACAGCCTTCACTTGCTGTTGTGTTTATATGTTGTGTACATTGTGTGTAATATGAGTGTGAAAGACGTTTAATTAAATAGTTTTGAGGTTGACACAAGCTTGACTTGTTTCTGTTTTCTTGCTACTAAGGAATGCAACAAATTTTAAGTGCCAATTAATGAATTCCTAAGTTCTTAGTTTGTTTGTTTTTTTACTGTAATTTATTTCCATGAAGAACTGTAGCCTGACAATTGAAATCTCTGAGAATGACATTTGTGTTTTATTTTCTTTGATTTGAATATTTATGCAACGGCATTCTAATAAACGTAAGCAAAAAAAAAACGATTATAATGGCTAAAGAAAACAAAACGTTTGAAACATATACGAGGTACTTTTAAATGTCTAGAAAAAAATTCTGTGTTTTATGTACCCGTTTCATATATCAGTATGAAACGGGAAGCTTCCTGCTTGCCGTAGTTGTAGCCGGCTACGTTGGCAACATGGCGACTTCGGATGTCCACGTCCGAGTATGTGAGCAAGAAATACTCAAATATGACTTGGAAATCAAGGCTCTCATCCAGGTGCGAATTTTCCCCTGGTAAGACCCTCCAGCGATATGTTAGGAGACGCTGCTCTTTTCGGTTGTCATGGACAACAGCTAGCCTTTATGCTAAATCAGAAACGTAACGGTTCGAGTCTCTTCTAACAGCAGTTTGTGACTGCAGATTTCGACAACTTAACTATTAAACTGTATTTGAAGGAATTTGGGGTAGTTACTTTTCATATGGCAAACAAAAGGTGCAAAAAGCGGATACCAAGACAGCCGACTACGTCATGAATTGTTCTAGAAAGGTAACGTCAGTCCTACGGGGTGACGTTAGCATTTCTTATATTTGCAAAGTGTAGGGGAAAAAAATTAGTAATCGCAATGAAAACAAATTTTCACACTGGTGTAAGAAGCATACAATCTGGGGAAAAATTTAAATTATATATGTGTGTAAATGTAGCATAATTGTCTCATTATCAAAGTTTAGAAAGAAACAACAAAGACAATTCAAATTCATAAATACTTTATTAATCCCAAAGGAAAATTAAATACTCCCCGACTTGTGTACTATTGAATACATTAACAGGCAAACATATTTGAACTAGTGCAGTATTATGATCATTAATAGCATTATTTCAAGTAGATATATGGGATGAAGATATATTTTTTTGCTATTCTTTTTAGTTCCCAACAATAAACTATTGGCCAGATTGAGAAAAGTCTCGCGCCGTTGGGAAAAAAAGTGTTGATCATTAAATATTTTAACAAATTTTGTAATAAGTAACCGGCACCCTAACAATTTATGTTAAACAAATGCACGAATGGATGAACAAAGAATTTTTTATTCATATTTCTTTAACATTTTTATTTAGAAATCTTAAACCTTATGGTTTCTTTTGGGGTATAAATGTCCACCTAACATGCTATGTGCTTAGACCTGGGTGAAAGTTGAAAAATATCTAATTATTTTCCCAATTTGTTTTTTTCTCGTACTCATAAAAGTAAGAAATAATTTTCGATTTCATCACAGTTTCAGTTCCTCACTTTTGTAATTTCTTTCCGCTCAGTTTTATTGTTAAAACTCCTATACCGTTTGTCAGACATTAACGCTTAGAAACGTGTTTGTCTTTGTTTTTTTCTTTAAATCCAATACATTCATTTTATTTTCAGGAATCGTAAAACTTTTTTTTTTAATTTTAGAATAAAATTAACCTCTCCTAAGGAAACCAGTTGAATTCCTCCGGGTCCTTTTTAGACTTAGTTTTTTTTTTTTTTTTTTCACAGTAATATTCTGTCCTGCGCTCAGGATTTAATTCTTCTTTGAACATTTACGAAACGTGAGAGGCGGAGAGTAACACGTGAATCCCTTCAAGCCTAACGTGATGTATTACTGGACGTGTGCAGCCTCATCCGTCTTGTCTCGACAGGACATTACGGAGTGCGACGGCCCTCAGAGCAAGCTGACAGAAATAAACACAGACGTGAAAAAGCACTTTCACAACCTCAGATTAAGGATTCAGGTGAGAGTCTTTATTTATTTTTGGTACAAGAGAAAAGCAAAACAAAAAACATAGCTTCTGGTGAGAACACGTTTCGCAAAATGTCCGTGTTGCTTTGCTGTTTCGTCAGGACTTTGAGCGGATGGCGATGGAACAAGACAGAGAGTCGGACAAGCAAGCTTTGCTCAGTCAAGTAGAGGGACACAGAAAGCAGATGCTGAGGTGATCGCTATCAGATAACCGGCCATGTCTTTGCCATGTCATATTTCTGAGTGCATTTCTGCTCAATGAACACATTCTTTTGTTTGCAGCAACCAGACGGCCTGGAGGAAAGCCAACCTCGCCAGCAAACTGTCCATGGACAAAATGGAAAAGCAGGCGCTGCTTAATGGAGCCGATGGCGATGTGAGGAAGAGGTGAGCGCGCAGCCTGCTGCTCTGTCTTAAAATGTCCTTAAACATCATAAAACTGCAGCTTTCTCTTCAGAGGAAAGTAGCTTTTCAGTTTATTTAAAGAGCTGCTTTCGGATTTCAGGAAGATGACCAAAGAGGGCCTCGCCCAAAGTGCCAGCGACATTACAGAGAATCTCATGAGCATCAGCCGGATGATGGCCCAGCAGGTTCAGCAGAGCGAAGACTCCATAACAACACTAGGTCAGTCATGGAAAGACCGTTTGCTAACGCCAACTTCAGATTTATGCTATTGCAAACACTTCACACGTTGCAGCGACGTTAAAAGTCAAAAGTAAACCTGCTCTGCTTTTCAGCGAGAATATTATAATAAACAACCCTTTTTTTTTATTCTTATTTCTGGTTCAAGCAACCTCGTCGAGAACGATTCAAGAGACGAACGAGGAGTTTAAAGCCATGACTGGGACCATTCAGCTGGGCAGGAAGCTCATCACCAAGTACAACCGCAGGGAGCTCACTGACAAACTGCTCATCTTCTTAGCGTTGGCTTTGTTCTTTGCAACGGTTCTCTACATCCTCAAAAAGAGGCTGTTCCCTTTCTTTTAGACCAGTAGCTTCGGAGGATCCCTCCTGAATCCAGATGAATTTCCCTACCATAGCTGGCCTACATTCACAATGAATTCCAAGCTGCTCTGGAAAAATTCTGTCCACAAATAGGAGGATAATCCTGCATGTCTGCAGTTCTTCTTAGTGTTTAATTTATTGAGCTTTACCTTTGTCACACTAAAGAAAACAGTGCTTTAAATGTAAATCTGTGGTTTAATGACCAGTTAGATTACAATGTGTTTATGCGTCATTATTTCAAGTGTCTGTTTTTGTTCTTAGATTATCTTAGAGGTGGAAAGACCGTGCAAATCACAAGCAAGCTGCATGCTGTTTTTTTTTTTCTCTCCACCAGATAATTAGTCTTCAGTCTGATAAAAGTTCTGAAACTACAATAGCTTGTAATATAGTCGATTAATTTTAAATGGTAACCTGAAATTACATGCATGTGCATTTTGGAAGCAAATTTAGAGCTTAGTAATTCTGTGCAGCTGAGTTTTCCAGTTTTTATTATTCAATATGAGATAAGCAACTTGCAAAAACACTTAAACCTTATTGTATAAATGCTGTTCGTCACCAACTTCTGCATAATTACTATTGTGTGTAATTTATAACTGCTAAAAAGTGTCTTGTTTTTCTGAATTGCCGTGTTGAATATTGTCACCTTCGTAAAATAATGGCTTAAGTCAGTTTTTTTTTCCCAAAGGTGAACATTGAAAAAAAGAAAAAACACCTCTTTATTGCCAGAAGATGATTTAAGCAAGGAAAAATATAAATAACTTTTGGCGAAAAAAAAAAAAGACACGGACCATTATTTTATGAAGATGACGAAATGTCTTACTACATGTCCTGTGATCTGTTTTTTTTTATTATTATTATTTTATATTATCTTTTTGAGGGACCGCACTTATTTCAGGTTTCATTCTGGCTTCAAACCCAGCAGGGTTTTATGTGCTGCACTGAAGCTCCATAAAGCAGCAGCAGCGCCGTTCACACCGGCAGAGATAGAGCCACATTCATCCGCTGCCTTTCTTCAGATAAGACCCGGAAAAGCAGATTATTCCGACAGACCCCCCCTCTGCCCTCTTACTCCAGTGTGGGTGGTGGATGAGTGAGGGCTGATATTTTTAGGTTTGTGCGCTGCCGTTATCTGACGTTGCCTTTTCAACACCGCAGAGGAGAGGATGGTCAGAGAAGCTACATGACCTTGCTAGCCTCTGTGCAACTGCTTTCCATGGCCTATTGGTTTATCATACAAATTATTTTATTTTATTTTATTTATTTTTTTGCTGGTTTTTAATAAACATTAACCCTTCTGTATTTACATTTGAATTGCGTTACAGAATTGTGTGTATTGTTTTAAAGAGGATGACAGACAGAGTAAGTGTGAAGAGACCTGAGAGACGCGTAAGCATCTCCTTCTCATCTGAAGTGGAGGCAGTTGGGCTGAGCCAGCTCCTCTCCTGTTCGTATAACTGGACACTTAGACGAGGCCTGGTGCTCTCTGTTGAGCAAATTAGACTATTCTTCCATTTAGCACAGAGATATTGTTGATCGAGTGGTTTCATTTGTATCTCAACAAGTGCGTCAGGGTCTCTGAAGAGCACAAAGGGGAGCACATTCCCCCGCAAGAGGCAGACCGAACCGAAAACTCAGCAACTCCTCGGTTTGTTTAACGCGCAGCTTTTTCCTGAGGTGAAATCCATTTGGACTGTTTTGGGAATAATTTCCCCTAAAAAATAAGTATTATTCATTTTGTGATGATGCTCTTCAGGCCCCTGAAACTTATATTACACTATAAAAAGGACTGATGGAGGATGCTTCTGCGCTGCCTCTGATCCACATGGTGCCAGTGGACTGCTGAGTTTATATGGGTTGTATTAGGGATTAACACATCCATTCACCAAAAGGAACTATCCTAAAATTTGTGGTTAAAATTTTTTCTGCGCTAGAGCAAAAATTTAAGTTTGTTTCCAACTCGCTTTGCTGCAAATCTAATGCAAAAGTCAAACTTTTCTACAAAGTTAGCTTCCTAACCCTGAAAACTACACACCGCAGCCGGTTGTCAGGGAAAACAATAAAATGCCACCATGTTGGGATTTAACATTTTACACCTTAATCACGAGCCATCTTTTTATTTGTTTCTTTTTAGCACGCGGGAGAAGCCAGAGGGGCAAAATTACCTCCATGATTATTTAAAATCCAGCTAATTTAGTTGAATAATTATGTTTTTAACACACTTGAAAAGTTTTTAACTTGCCTTAAAATGTCGACAAGTAACCCATTTGAAACGTATTCATATAGATGCTTGCAAACCGTTACAATAAATGTTGCTCAATTGTAAAAATTCATTTTATCAGTCAAAAAATTGGATTGACTTTGCTTTTCGACTAATTTTTCTACTGTCGGTTTGTTGTTTACTTTTTAAAACATGATTGAATAAAAACCGAGTTTAGCCTACTTCTTAGGAGCACAGTTTCACTTTTGAGTGTAACTGCTGTAGTGATCTCACGTATCTATTGGTTAAGTTTGAATTTTGAAGGAATGCTTTTGTCAAGCTTTGACTGCATGCAGACACATTAATAGCCAGAAACACTTGCGCTAATGTCCATAAATCACACATTCCTACTGCTGAGTCCAGTTCAAATTCATCATTTTAAATTAAGCTTTATTTAAACCCAATTCTCAGTGTGTGCAAGAAACACTTTAAGATTTGCAAGTACACCTGAAATGCCAACGATAGATTTCAGTTTTTTCTCTTTTCGGTGTGAGCATTTTTACATTTCAAGTTGTCTTCAAAGGTTTATTACGGGTCAAGGTCACGACCGGCAGCCGGCTCTGCCCCCAGGGGCCTCTAAGCGTTTGTGTACAGAGCGAAGTTGGCTGACAGTCGGCTGTAAAAATGAATAAACTTTTAACAACCTTTTCACCTTGTTTAAGTAAAAATGACTGAAGCTTTCTAACAGCCACTTGAACATTTTAACCTGACAGGAACCATGCCAGGCTTTTTAACGGCCACTAATCTCCATTATGAGGGTTTATAGTTCATTTTGTCAGGATGTCATTAACACACTGCGGTTGTATTTAAAGTTCTTTCTGAGTCGCCACTAAGTCACCAATTTTATTTCAAATCCAAGGAAAATTGGGAAAGCAAATTGTTGGAGTCTATTGATCAATGAACTGCATACATTTTCTTCAAGTGTTTAATATCTTCTGACCCAAAAGTATGGCAGCTGTGAAGACAAAAGACCCTCAGTTGAGTCAAATAAATTTTAACTGACTGTAAAATAGTTTTGCTCATGTGTGTTGTCTGCCTGTGCTAAAACAAAACAAAACAAAACAAAAAAAAAAAACACATACACAAAAAAATAATCAGAGAACTCTGCTTAAGGTTGGAAATGAGACCGGAACTGTAATGTATATTTTTAGATGCGTGTTCCAAACAAGTGGCCTGTAAACCTTTATATGCCGTTCCTTTGCAGTGGCTGCCTTATACGAAGCTCCTTTTGCTGGCGAGTTTGACTACAACATTAGCTACCAACGTAAAGCTGGATTCAAACTTGAGTTCCTGCTCAATCGAGGCGAGTTTCACATCCACAGTCATGACAGTTCTTTACTTTTACTTATTATCCACAATACAAGCCACATCTCCAAAACAATCTACACTGTAAAAGTTAGTCCTGAAGGCTGTTCATTAGTAAAAATTCAAAATTCAAAGTTAGAATCAAAAATCTAATTTGTAAATGTAACATCGGATTAATTTAAAATCCTCTGAACACTAACTACTTTTGTTTTGATTAGAATTTGACTGAAAATCTTGTTTTGCTTAGCCGTTACTCTGTAAGGCCGACATGTTTTCAAGAGCTGTGCTATGAATGAACATATCAACTCAGTGAAGGTGAAAATTTGCTGTGAGACTTGTGGTTAAAAAAAATGTCTGTGCTGGAGCAGGTTTTTAACCTTTAATTGATTTGTTTAGCAACGGCGCTAACGCTACAACCTGCTGGCAAGCAGAACTTCTTAACCCTGACTCAGTGGACAAGGCTTCATAGCTGTTGTCAGGGAAAATCTGTACGTCCTTCAATTTCAGATCATGGAAAAAAAAAAACTGAAGTTCTGTGTGATTTATGACTCTACTGTGGAACCTAGCTGAGCTCTTGATCCTGTAGAAAAGCTACAGAGGTTTATACTTCGTTTTTTAATTCATAAAATAGAAATGGACAAACAATATCTTTTGTGTTTAGTGTGTAAGTTAATACAAAACCATAACTGTGCTAATCATTTGAAGTAAAATGATCTTCAAACTCAATTTTCTTAAACTTGTTGAGGAACAAATTTGGAATTGTTGAATATCTCCTCAGAAATATTCATTCAAAATATCCTAAACATAGATCTCGGCACCAATTTCCTTGATTGAACTCTACGTCTGTTAAAAGCTAAGACTGCTGGAATTCAATGATTGTTAACATTACATTTATGTGAAATTTAAATGATTTAATTTCAATCATTTCATTGTTTAAAATCCAAGGTCCTTCGAAGTTCTTTCCTATAGGGAGAATTTTGTACAACAAATATATGAAGCATACACATAGGCTTTCTTTCTCTAAATTTAACAAACTGTTTCAATATGTTTATAATAATAATAATAATAATAATAATAATAATAATAATAATAATAATAATAATAATAATAATAATAATAATAATAAT
>CAEGAE010084565.1:0-12432 GCA_903067095.1 Girardinus metallicus
CGCAGTCAGGTGAAGAGGTTGCTTGAGAAGTGAACCCGATCTGGCGAGTGAAATAATGGATCAAAAGGTGTCCCGCACAACACCTCATCTGCGCCGCTCCCTAAGCCAATCTGACGTTTGGGCCTCATTTGCATACAGATCAGTTCAGGTTGCATTACCTCTGGAGTGAATTATGGCGTTCAGATGGGGCGATATGTCAAGGCTGAGCAGGGCGATTGGATGGACAACTTTAACCTAGCCAAAAATGGAAATCCAATTCAGTCAGGGAAAAGAAAAACGAATTATCCCCAGCTTCTCCAGTTCTCAGTCAAGTCGGGGGGTTTTCAGACGTTTCCTTTCTATTTCATGCCTCCCTGTTTCTGACGCTGATGTGTGCTGTGGTGGGATCACTTTCTCTGTGCATGTAATGCCTGGATTTTCCTTAATACCCATTTGTCTTAGAGTCGGGACAAGTACATAGAGACCTCTTGTCATTTATAACGTCATAAGGCACAAGGCATGACAGTGAGACATTAAGTTTGCAATCCTGAGGCCTTAAGTTAATTAATCTTTTGATTAAAAAAAAAAGAAGAAATGAGAATCACAACACTTGTCATGTATCAACAGAACCAAACCTGACATTCCAATCTAGAATAATACCGCTGACAAGTTGTGATCAGAGAGTCAGAGCATTACCGCGGATGCTATTGTATGTGAAATCATCATTTCGTGTTGCAGGAGAACTTGTAATTCCATGATCATAATCTGATTTACCTCAGATGACTTGCCAGAGCATAATGAAGTGTATTTAGTATTTTGGTGATTCGCTAGAGGCACACTGGGTTAAGTGACCTTTCACATTAACAGAATGATCCAGTTACACTAGGTTTGTTTGAGCCCAAGTGACAAATTAGATCAGTGTCTCATTTCACGATGCCTGTAGTGGATCATTATGAGGATGCCGATGACGCTTTGTTGCTTTTTCAATGAATTTATCTTAACATCCAAGCCCCTCATCACTCAAGATGATATCAGGGACTCCCTTCATCTAAAGTCTTATTTGGAGCATTCCCATTTCAGGGTTCTCTCCCCTTTTTTCCCAGTTATCAGATTTTCAAATCATGTTGTGTCAATCCGCTATTCTTTATATGCCCTCGGCAAGTTTAGTTTTTAAAAGGAAAAAAAAATAAAAGATTTTAAGGCTATTCTTGGAATCCCTTAATAAGATTATCACATTTCAAAACCTTTTGTGATGTATACAAAGAAAGCTGGAAAACCTTTCATGGAAAATAAGATAAATGCTACCCCTAAAAGTTTTTTCTTGCAATTTTTTTCTTATTGCAGCCCCACCCTCGAGTGTTTTTATTTAATAATAAATTGAACAATTGTTAATTTAAAGGAAAAGCAAAGATTTTTGTTTTTTTTTTAGCTTTTTTTTAAATATACCAACATCTGCAGATTGTGGCCTGGATTTATTTTCAAGCCCCCGTTTGCTCTAATACAACTAATAAAGTTCAGTCCATACTGACTGATGTCACCAAATTAGTGGAATCCTCTCTAACTTTTAATTAAATTGTTCTTTCTACTTCCAGCTGGTACTTCCCCTGTATGGAGTGTAACTACGGCTGTTCTGTGGGGGTTTATTAGGCACTGTTGTTGAACAATGAACTTCTTGAAAATCCACAGACACACCAGACAGGTTAGCAATAAAGTTCTGGAGAAGTTTAAAGTGGGTTTTGGTTATAAAACAACGGGAAAGTGGTGGAATGATAGCCACCAGAGAAAGAAATCCCTAATAAATGCAGTTCAAAGTTTGCCAAAAGCCTTCTAGGAGCCTGGCAAACATGTGGGAAAGGTTCTCTGATCGGATGAGTAAAATGTTTATTTTTTTCCATCCACGCAACATGCTATATTCATATTACATCGCCACAAGCCCCTCATCACAGAGATACAACATGGTAGGTGTGCTGCTTTTCTTCCGCAGTCACTCTCAATCCAGTCTGACTGTAGCTAAGATACTTTGCAAAGAGATATGGTCTTTAGATTTGCAAAGCTGATTTAACTATCCGCAGGTATACATATAAATTAAATTACAGCAAAATGGCTTCAAAATATTGACTTGGAGGGGCTAATTATAAATGCACAGAACTATTTGTGGATTTTTATTTGCAACAAATGTTGGAAATCATGTATCATCAACCTTCTGATTCACAAACATAACCTAAAAGAATATCCTTCTGCAAAAGCTTTGAGCAAGAGAGCTTGAACACAAATCCACACCACACTTTTCAGATCATTTTTGTGTAAAGTTTACACAAGTGATAAATCATATTTCACAATGACTTTGCTTTGTGTTCATCCTCTGAAGTTCTTTTTTTCTTTTTGGTGTTGTGATGTGGCATCATTATGAAAACGTTGAAGGGGGTAAATACGAACTCAAGTGTTCAGTTGGTGTCTGCCACTGTAATTAAATTCCAATAGATTAAAAGTAAATGCGTTCTTGCTTAAAGCAACACCCAGCGCTTGCAGCGCTAAAGCAAACTTTAGCACGAGATCCTGCTAGGGACTCCGGGGTAATCTGCGAGTTGATAACCTTTGTTTCTCCAGCAGATCTTGGCCAGT
This sequence comes from Girardinus metallicus, assembly GCA_903067095.1. Taxonomy (NCBI): domain Eukaryota; kingdom Metazoa; phylum Chordata; class Actinopteri; order Cyprinodontiformes; family Poeciliidae; genus Girardinus; species Girardinus metallicus. The sequence continues at coordinate 2,602 of CAEGAE010084565.1, forward strand.
CATCATATAAAATTATGGACCTAGGTGAGCAACGACTGGTATCTCACTCCGGTTCCATCTCACCGTTAACACGGTAATGGGGTCTCCACAGTGGTGCAGCCTTCAGGCTTTTCCTTCCCTCAACCTGACTTTGTTTGTAAGCTGTACACTCGTATATTTCTACCCTCGAAAATGCTTGTGCATATATGCAAGTGTCTACATTGATGTCTTTGCCTTTTTGGTGTGTGGGTGCATCTACGCAATGGGTGTGCGTGTGCGTGTGCGTGTGTGTGTGTGTGTAATGGACGAGCTGTACCAGTCTTAACATAGCTCAGAGCACTGGGGAAAGAACAAGGAGTTTGTTGTTGGCCTTGGGTGCCCAGAGAGGCTGGAGTTGTGGCAGCTCCAGTGCTCCGAGTTCACGGACGTAGCCCTTAGCTGTCAAGGCAGTCGATGCTGCCTCCGCACTGGTTTCGGTTCCACAGCATCTGACCATTAGCAAGCGGGGCCACGGTGTAATGAATGTGTGCGTTCGGCTGCATGACTTTAGACGGCATTCGAATCTGTGGGGGTTTGAGTCTGCGGAGTACGTGCGTGGTTGTTGATGCTGCTAATGGCGGCCGTGATTCCTGTGTGTGTTCGTGTGCGCTCATGCAAATGAAAGGTGGCGGCGGGTTGCATCACTCTTTCTCAGGTTGTCTGCACACGCATGGAGACTTTGCTGACTGTAACGAAATATAAATTAACCCAACAGAGCTCACCGAGCATTATGAAACACAGGATCACATTTTGCATGTCTCATATTAAGGACTAATGACAATGTGTGTCTAATTCGATTCCATTCTTTTCTCAATGTTTTATCCTCTTATAGTTTCTTTATCTGTTTTATGGCTCTTTAAAATGTTAAAAAATTCCTTTACAATATTAAGGTATGTTTATGCCAACACATAACTACGATATACTACAGGAGATGTTAAAATAGAGTATTATAATATAAGCAAAGCATAAAAACCTAACCCTAAAAAAATTATATATAAATATATATATATATATATATATAGAGAGAGAGAGAGAGAGAGATATAAAAAAAACCTGGAAGAAATAGTTAATGACAAAAAGCTCCAAATTTGGTTTGGATATTGGTGATTTAAATGCCGTTAAAGACTTTAAGATAGGAGAGACTATTTCCATTAACTGTCTTCTGGATATCCTACTTAATAATTTTTTTAACTACCTACCTTACACTATAAAACAAGGCACATACAAGCAAAAAAAAAAAAAAAGCAAAAAAAAAAAAAACATCCAGTCCTTGAAAGTTCATTTTACCACCTCAGGGCTTGCATGTTGGAAATCTTCTCCTGAATGGGCAATCTAACTTTGACAGCAGTTAATGTTGATGTGCTTTGAATGAGGTTTAAAGGCTATAACCCAATGAAGCTCATTAAATGGAGAATATTAGGTGTAGTGGGATTTTTATCAATACACTTTTCGGAATTAGAGCGCCTTGTTACATTTTTCCACGAGTAAATTTAAGTTTTTGACTGATCAATCATTTTCTGACTGGTTCAAACTTTATAATTATAATGTCAAAGTGAAAACATATTTTTCAAAAATTAATGAAAGATCAAAATGAAGTCATTACTTTGCAGAAGCCCCTTTGGCAGCAATTACAGCTTCTTGAGTAAGTCTTTAAAAGCCTTTTACACCTGGATTTGGGCCGTTTATCCAAGTCTTCTTGGCAGATCCTCTCAAGCTTCGATACGCTGGATGCCATTTCAGGTATCTCAACAGATGTTTGGCGGTTAATACTGAGCCCTGGTTATGCTTCCAGAAGACACAGGTTTTCCTAAAAGGAAGCGTTGCCCTGTTTATTTGAACACCTCAAGATCATCGTCCTTGGTCTCAGTGAACTATAGTGTCAGGTTTTAATTGTGTAACTTCTGCAACACATTTCAACATATTTGTTTTTGAAAGAACTCCCTACATTCGGGTGGGTTGAAAGATCTTTGATTTCAATCAAATCCTTCACCATCCAGGGTTTGATTGTTACTGGTTGGCTGACAAAAGCGTCTCCACATTACTTGCTCTGGTCCAAAACAGGGAATAGTAAGTCAGATTCCTTTACTATTCTAAAACCAATCATTTAAAAATACCTTCGACTAGATTAAGGCCCGATACACGAGATCATCCCAAAAGTAATCTTTAGTTTTTAAATGACAAACAGATTTTTCAGTTTTTGATGCAGTTCACACCAAATTGTAGCTGGATAACTTAACATTTTGTAGTAAATGGTGGGATATTAATGTGTTCTAATAATGCTATTAACTTTACAAGCAAATCTTGTGTCTGATAAAATTTTGGGTAAGAACACAGATGATCTGTTGTCTACTAAAATGAGAAAAAAAAAGGATGTTTATAAAATGTGAAGTTGAAATGTTTGCTCATCCTTGTGTTCTGCTATTTCTTCTTCATAGGTGGACCAGGGAGCCCTTCCCCAATCCATAGAGGTGTGTGTATGTTGTCTGAGAGCGGCAAGAGACAAGCTTCCACGAGGTCTCTACTCTATCAGAGTGGCGCTTCAGAGCCCTTTAGGAGGGTCTTCTCTTCACCTGCTCAGTTCGAAAGAGCAAACCGTGGCAGCGTCTACTGAGCCAGTGGAGCACCGAGGCCGCTTCTACGACAATGACCTGCATATTAACCAGAGCGTCTTCATGGTGCCGCACACCGACTTGTTTTATGACACTATGTAGCAGTGTTATAAATAGCTAAATGGTGGGATTTGGTTGTAGATAAAAAAATAAATAAAAAAAAAAGTCCTCTAAATAGCCTGTGGCGAACGGTACCCGTGACTTCTTAACTGTCACTCTGCTATAAAAGCCAGATTTGAGGAGGTGCGCTACTGATAGTTCTTTCAATACTGTACCCCACATAATTTATGGATCTACGTGGCTGTCATCCAGATTTACCTTAAATCTGATTTGTTTCTTGGTCATCATGATGCATTTTGTTCACTAAAATTGTCTTACAAACGTTTGAGGCTTTCACAGACCAGCTGGATCTGTATTTAGATAAAAGTGGATTTTCCTTGCTAATTGGATAATATCTTGTGCAATTGGTGGCACTAAATATTATTTAAGGTTATGGATATAAAGTTGGCTACATTCAAATGCATTCTTCACTTTTTGATGTTTTTTTCTCTTTGTAAAATAATCAAAAGCTAGTATTCTGCAATACTTTGTGTTGGTCTATTCCACAGAAAACTGTGACTGTAATATAAAATGTGAAAAAGTTCAAGTAACTTAAATCTTTTTACGTTTATGTTAACTCGTTAAAAATAACAAACCCCTTTTTTTCTTTTTCATAGCGGAAGGCTCAATGTTGGGCCCTTTGAAGACGCACAGCAGATTATATTAGATCAAATCTGAGCGCATTTCACAATCACTTTCTTAAACCTCTTGAAAAGAAGCCATCCTCTGTATATGCAAAAGCAGCTCTAATCTTAAAAAAAAACCTACAGACTTATTCTGGATGGTTGATATTGACCAGTGGATTAGGACGCTTTCGGTTCTGTTTATTCATTGATCATATGTGTGCGGGACAAAAGATCCACAGGCACAAAAAAACACCCCTTAAAATAGGCGCCTTTAAATTCAGTGTCCCCTCCGATCCTATATAGTCGTGTCTGTATGCTCTGTTTTCTAATGGCGTCTGTTGAAGGCCTATGTGGAGCATTCAGCACATGTGGACACTGTCAATGTGCTTGTGGGCGTATTCACTGAGCCCAAGCTCCCTGATAATATTGTCTCCAGCTTCCATCCAACATAAAGCATGGGGTAAAAGCTGGCATGAACTGAATGCAGACCTGGGATCTGAAAAAAAAAAAAAAAAAAGAACGGTTTAAGTACAGCATAGTATAAATGCCTTGTGTCACTCTTCTTCCCCTCCTCTTCTCCATAAACAGTGAGCTATGCTTTATAGACAAACCAGCTGTTGTTATTCACATTGACAGCGGTGGAAATGCTGATCAGATTTGTATGAGACCACTAGCTTAAATGTTTTTTTCTTCCCTTCCCTACACTTGCCCACACTATAGCGTGCGATTTCAGAAGTACATGCAGTCCCTTCTAAGAGGAAATGAGGAATTAGTGATGGTAGAGGGAGGCCAGGAGCTTATTTTCCCTTCCTCCCTTTCTATCTTTCTTTCTGTCTCCCCCACTTTTCTTTCATTCACCACTTGTTTTGTCTGCCTGGGCCGGATTAAGGCGGAAACAGTTGAGTGTCAAGCTTTTGCAGGTGAGTGGGAACGCCTTGGTGGAATTGACAGAGTGTCTGAATTTCATTTTACGGCAAAACAAGAATGACGTGGATGTGGTTTTAGTTTTGGAGTAAACAAGCAGAGGAAAAAAGCAAATAAAAAAAGAGGATCTTGTAGAAATCCATTCATTTGGTGTTTTCTAGTTTCCCATGCTTTACTCAGTGGATGCATGACTTGCAGGGAATTTTTTTAAATGCTTGCTGCCGTTACGGTGCTTCCACATGAGTGAATAAATGGCGTCATGAAGACCAAGGAACACACAAGAGATGTTAGGGTTATAGGTGTACAGAAGTGCAAAGTAGTGTGACAGTATACAATATCTCAAGGTTTAAACATCTCATGGGGCACTGTTTAATCAATCATATGAAAAATGGTAAAATATAGACAAGAGGAGTATATATATTTTTTTCTAAATGCAAGTAAATCAGAAGATTCTTCAGAAATCCACACTGGGAGTTTTTTTTCCCAGTAGAAAAACTACAAGACTACAAAACATGTTTGTGACAGTACGATGCTGTGTCGATGCTTTTCTTTGACAAGCACAGGGAAGCGGGTGAAATTTCATAAAAAGCTGGAAAAACGATCAGATTTCTGTAGCAGTTCATGTTTAATCTGTTTTCTCAGACTTAGAGCCATCTGACTGAGAGGGGGTTGTTTTGGAAAGAAAGTTAGCGGGAAATTGTTGCATCTAAACAGTTGAAGCTGGTACACTGAAGACTTGCATCGTCATCTTCTGAACCATACTATTTTCCTTTCAGTTCACAATTGTGCAGTAAATCCAGACGAATTTCTTAAAGTTTGTGATTTAAATGCTTCTGTATCCTACATACAAATAACTATGTCTAAAAGCAAGCACTTTAAGCACACATAACCCCCCCCCCCCACACACACACACTACAGAACACTTCTAGTCGAGGTCATATTTCCCACAGTAAATGAATTATATAAATATCCTCAATATTCTCAATATCTGTAATCCGTGATATTGTTCCATAAATTTATGTCTCGAGTCACACGCCACTAACCGTCGTTTCACCGGTGTGTCCCAGATTCGGTGCGTGATACACATGATTTATGCGTTAAAACAAGTCCCCTGCATTTTCCATTACGACTAATAAAGGGATAAAATATTTCCTACTCAATGATGGATGAAGTGGGGCACACTTCACTGTCAGTTCATTTTTTAAGCAAACCCCTACCGTTCTCTGGGTAAATAAGCATGCATGCACTTGCCGTTGACTGCTAACCACCAACACTTTTTGCTTTGTGCAAGACACCCGTAATATTATCAATTTGATTTATGGTGGCCTTACTGGATCTCTAATTCAGTAGCTGTCAGTTTATACTACAGTGGCCTCCATTACTTTCTCTAGATAGGCTATTCATTTAGCACACTACTGTTAGCCCATCTGTTTCTTATACAAAGGTGGACCCTATTTAACAGTCTGGTGAAGGCTATTGGTTGCACTGGCTTTTATTTTGAGGCATTTGAGAAATGGGAGGGCCGAATCCAAATTTGTAGAAACTTTGAGAAAACATGTGTTTATTTTCACATGACAATTATGTATTGTGTTAAATCTACAGCGTGTAACTTTTATTAAGAAAAAAAAAAAAAAGAAAGGATTTTCTTTTGGAAGCATGTGGTTGTAAAATTGCAAACTGAACATAGCGTGTATCGGTTGCTCATGTTTCTGCAGAGCTTACCTGCCAACTCTGAAATCAACCCCTCCATGGTTTTGCTGTTCCAACTCATCAGCCAACCTGGACACAGTAGCCATTTTAGCTCTGTACTGGCCTGGGGAGTATTTCCTGTATGCAGCATAAGCCTGAGTCTTGTCCAGGGCAGGTAAGTCAATAAATAGTATGAAGTTTCCACAGTAAAAACATTTAAGCCAGTGTTAGTACGGGACCGGTAAGAATTAGAAAGAGACTGGAGAACAGCACGTCCAAACTGTTTTAAAAACAACAAACCCCCCACCCCCCCAAAAAACAACAGCTTTATTTACTTAATGCTTCAATCTAGTCGAACCATCAAAGTTTTTGGTTGCCAATAATGATGTGCTATCTTAGATTCAAAACTCCACTGATCAGGGGGGAGCCCAGCCCAGAGCTGGACCAGTTTAAAAAAATTGAAGCTATCATCTCCTCCGATCTAGACCACTGGCTGTGCAACCTGTATTTTCAGGTGAGTGCTCTTTTCTCCTGCTTTGGTTCTTTAAAAGTTCTATAGTTTGCTCATTCATTTCATTTTTTGTTTCTTTTTTCTCATTCTGTTGCACGTTAAACATTTAGGGCTGGTAGAATGCATGTGCATGAAGTTTAAAACTACAAACCTTGTTTCATTGCTTAGGTTGTTATGGAAAGTCCAGCGGGCGTTGGACGTTTAGATGTTTCCTTTGAGAAAAAAGCATTTACAGAGAAATTGGAAATTGTCCCCAGACAGAAAACAAAATCCACATCTTTACCCAATAATTCCGGATGCATCTAAGCTGATGCATTGATTAGATTAGTAAACACTGTAATCAAATTAAAAAACTAGAACAATGCTCTCCCTCTTCTGTGTTTGCATCTTTATCCCTTTGACTTCGACATGCTGTTTGTATTACTCTATCATTACTGTGGTCTACTGTTGCTTTGACTCCTGCGGGATATGTTTGCTTGTCTTTGCTAATGCAGGATACAGAAAAAAAAAAGTATGCTTACAGACCTAACTTAGTAGTTATATGGTCCAATGTCAAAAATATTAGCAATATCACTTAAATTGATTGATTATAAAGGACAAAAAAAATGTGGATGAAGGGCAATGACATGTTTACTGAATTTATACTTAGAGTTCACACAGTCTGATTGTTCTGTGATTTTTTATTTTTTTTATTTATGTATTTTTTTGTGTGTTTTAGGTAAAGAGAATTCCACTCGGAACATCTGGAGAGACAGAGCTATTTGTTGCACCATCGGGATCCTTCTCCAACCCTAAAATCTTATCCAAACCCGAGGATCACCATGACCTGACCCTTACCCAGCGGCCCACTTCCCAGTCTCAGATTTGCCCGCATCCCCTTCTTCTCCAATCCCAGCAGCATCTGTACGTCGGCCCCGGCTGCAGAGCGGGAGAGTCCGCAGTCGTGCTCTCTCAACATGGTTCACCTCTCCACCTGTCAGCTGATTCCGCTTGCTCCTCTTCATCTCTGCCAGGTAGGAGTCCAAAGCTAAACCTTACGCCCGCAAACTATGCCACAGTGGGGGAGAAAATGTCACTCTAATGTCTTGAGCTGGGGGAAAAGAAGAATGGCAGTTCTCATATACATCGACTCTGCTGGGGTGAACATGCTTTGGGGTAAAGTTAAATAAAGAAAGGGAGTTGAGTTTGCATAAGCAAATGATGTTTTCTTTGTATGATTACGTGACAAAACCCAACAGATACAATGTGCACTTCTTTTTAGGCAAATATTTAGGCTGGATGCTCAATACTGATTGTTAGTGATAGCATTCCGACGAATACCATTGCGGATTTCACCTTAACACACCATCATAGAAAGCCCTGGAAAAGAAGTCCAGTTAGTAGCTACTAGAAACTTACACTAAATAACGGTAATTAGTCCGGCAGTGAGACCAAGAGCTGTATCCCTAAACACGACGACACGGAAAAGCAAACTAATAGATTAATTTCTGTTTATCACGGATAATAGACACTCTCAGAATTTGACCAAGAAACATGTTTGCATAGATTTTATTTGATCGGACCTTAGTTAATATGTTTGAGTATAACAAATGTAACATTGACACTTAAACAACAAATAGATTAGTGTCCATTCTAATACATTTTGAATTATTATGGTCCTCTCGTGTAAGAATAAGGAACAGCATGACAATAATGTACATTGTAAATGTATTTTCAAAAGCTTTTCTCTGTGGAACGCAACTAAGATGTGCTGAACATTGTCAAAGACTGCTGTAGCTTCTTAACCCTAAGAAGCCGTAGGAGCAAATTGGCTCGCTTGTGGCTTGCAAGCAAATTTGACTTTAGCATTGTTGTCAGACCGGTTAAATCTGGAGACAACCCTCTTAGATCTGCTCTAAGGAAGTGGCATCCTAACAGCCTAAGTTGAGTTGATCATTGGCATTGTCTGCCTCTGATGTTGAATGCAAGTTTTAATTTTGTAACTAAACTATTTGAAGCTGAATATAAACTTTGTCACAGCAAACAGCTTTGTCTACCACACAGCTTAGACAAGTTCTTAACTTTTATTACGTTCAGCAGCTAAAAAAACCCCAAAAAGAAATAAGTCAGTTTAAATTCTAACATTTTTTTAACATCACTTTACTGTCATGGTCCAGATTACCATGTTAAAAAGAAACAAAATAACTGGGATTTAATTCAGACAATAATAATAAAAAAGAAATGTTTAAATCTATTCGACAAAGTGACTTGTAAAGCATTTCTGTAAGAACCACAGCTTACAGAAAGCTGTAAGCTGTGGTTCTTTAGCTGTTCGTTGGCAGAAACTCCCTCAGGCACAACAAGTCCTGCTTGATAGAGCAAGTCAGACTTTAGCTTTAGCACTGTTGCTAAATTAGTTACTTGAGGATTGAAACTTAAATTCTTGCTCCAACAAGAAAAACCTTTGCAACCGAAAACAATACAAAAGTTCCTGACTTACTTGTAGATGATGCTTGAATCCATAATAAAACAAATATATGGTCGACATATCAGCCTAATTGTGCTCTGAAACACAACAACCACGTTGAAAGAGGGTAATATTTTACTGAAAGAACATCTGACTCAAATGTTTAAGTAAATTTGATTATGTAAACAACGCTAATATCTAATGGTAATATTTAATACCCTTACAGTTTATCAAATTCTTTGTTGAGCAGGTCCGTGGAGGCAACCTTATTTCCCTTTCTTTCTTCTTTTCTCTTCTTTCTCCTCCTTTCTTTCTTTCTGTCTATTTCTTTCTCTCTCTCCTTCTTCCTTTCTTTTTTCTTTCTTTCTTTCTTTGTGCATGTACAGCTCATCTTTATTTAACAGTTCTCAAAAGTTTCTGGGGTGCTCTGCTTTAAACATCACACAGGCTTTTTAATTACAAATGAGTTGTGACAGGTCTGCTGGGTAGCACCCTGGCCCATTTTAAACGTGATGCCGGCTGACAGCTTGGCAGTGTTCTCCCAGCACTGAAACATGTGGAAGAAATTGGTCTTTTACATTTCACAGCTTGTCGCTTCCTCCGCTAGCTGACCTGTGACCCCCCACAGAGATCCTAACACCCACAAGGGAAGTGTCCCCAACGAACCGACTGCATTTCCAAAGAGAGAGAAGGAGAGCGAGAAACGCTCTTACTATACTGGGATTTATGTTCAGCCACATAAGGCAAAATTCAGCCGATCTGCTCGCCGAGGAAAGAGTGCATGCTGTCGCATGCACGGGCATGCATGAAAACACACACATACACACCTCCTCGCAGTCAGGTGAAGAGGTTGCTTGAGAAGTGAACCCGATCTGGCGAGTGAAATAATGGATCAAAAGGTGTCCCGCA
>CAEGAE010084570.1:0-27211 GCA_903067095.1 Girardinus metallicus
TACCTGTTAAATAGAATAACGGAAAATTCCTTCAAATTTCAACAGTACATTTACCCGTTTTTTTACAGTTTTTTTTTACAGTGTAATAAGTAACTGATGCAATCTGTGACTCTCTACTACAATCAGGTTCTGGCCGTTTACTTATTGAGGTCATTTATGCGGCTGTCGGCAGTCGTTATGTTATCTGTCGCGTCGGCCGCAGAGATTTAATAAACCGTTATCTGTCATCAGCTCCTGTTCTTTGTGTTTCCTCGCAGCGGCCGACTGCAGTACACACACATTGACTCTGTGCTGTGCATGCGCAGCTAATGGGCATTGTCTCGTTGTCATTCAGATATATAGCTGCTACTTAAGTTGTCAAGTCATGTCTGAGTAAAGCGCCCAATTTCCCCCTTCTCCTTTGCTTCGTTTTCTTTTTTTTTTTTTGTGAGGCAGGAAAAAAAAAGGTGCAGGTCGTAAACACGTCGGGGTTTATTTTAGATTCGCTAATCCAGCATGTCGCCACATCCCAAAAAGTTGCTAATTAAGTCTAAACATGTGTTGCTTCTCCAGGCTTTTGATGAGGCCTGCATGCTGTTTGGAGTTTTTTTTTTTTTTTGACTGAAATGTGTTTTACAGCCTCATTTCAGTCCCGTTTGTGTGAATGTAAATATAAACCCGCCCCTGCGGAGTCCTACGGGGCGTCGCACAACGACGCCCATGTTTTCTCTGGTCCCCTCTCGCTGCGATCGCATCATGTGGGAGTGTTTCACGCGCCGCTGCAGATGCCGCGCGCGTCATCTGCCGCCACATCCTGAAGCGGCAACGGCTCCCAGCTGCAAGGGGAGGAGAAAAAAAAAAAGAAACGGAGCGTCGGATTCAGATGACAGCCCCTCACCGCTCCGTTTGTAATGAGGTGCCAGTTGTCTCTCCTCGCTTCGGCTGCTGAGCAGAGAGATGCATCATGTTCTATTAAAAAGCAAGATTGGGTATCTTGACCTCGCGGTCAAGAAGGCCTCGGTTGGACCTTTGTGTTAATGTTGAGCTCATGGCCTCAATCTTCTCTTCCTGAGATTTTGAGTTTGTAAGGTGACGGCTGCCGTTTGATGTGTAAAGTCTCTGAGACCTGCAGAAAAACAGAAACTGATTGAAGGTTCGTAAGGTACAAAAAAATATATGTAAAAGAATGAATCGGACTAAAACGGAATAATAGTGGGATGATTTAGGTTTAGGGAATTTGTATGGGAGCTGTTTTTCCTATAGAAACTTAAGGAAATAAAAATTTAGCCCTCACAAACACACAGTTTGTATTTCTACCCGTGTCGGCAGGGCCGGATTCAGAAAGATGTGGGCCTCTGGGCTGGTGCTGGCTTTGGTCTTATCCATAGCTAGTCCTTCACATCAGCAGGTATAAATTGATGTATGGTGGTTTACTAGTTCTTTTGCTACTAAAAAATGTACTGCAACTTCATCATTTTCAAAGATTAGAGTATTGTTTACACTCATAAAAATCATTAAATGTTAATGCAATTCATCAGATATGGACCTATGCAAACAATCATAAACCCCCCCACCCCCCAAAAAAACAAAAAGTGAAATAAAATTTAGGAGAGCTGGAAGAACTCCGGCACTATCTGAACTCTCGCAGTCGGGATGGAGTCAGTCCACAGGCGACGTCATAAAGACGGGCTGTGGTATTATTGTGTCGACTGAGACATTTTTTAAGGAGTGTTGTGCATTGACATTTTCCGCTTTTTTTTCCAGAGAAATTTGTACCCAGATTTGTGTTTTGTGTTGTCTGACACTCAATCACAAAGTTGCCAATAGAAAAAGTTGATCAAGTTAACTTTTCCTTTTTTTTTTTTTTACCACTCCAGGTTAAAAGTTTTAAAATAGACATTTCACACAAGAAAACAGGACCGTGCCATCAGCATCAAGATGGGATTTCCAGTTCCATAATGAAGATATAGAACTTAAATCAATGGCGAACAGAACTGGTCCAAGGACAGAATCCTGGTGGACACCCTTGATTATTGAGGTTACATTGGCAGAAACTGAACTTCTGTTCTGCTTCAGTGTTCCTCACTCCTGTGTTAGTAATTCCCGCTTTATATGCCAGTAAATACTCAACTGTTTAAAGCGTCAAGTTGAATCCCCTGGCTTTAGATCTCAGCTGTCGGACTCTGTTTAGACGGAGTTTGCTTGTTCTGGTAAATACGCTCCGCTGCCCCCAAAGCTTTAGGCTTTCATTGCGAGGAAAAGGAGTTAATTGTGTCTGCTTGTAAGCTGAAAGGAGAGACCGGGTCGGGATCAGCGGTGCTTTGTGCTTTTTTTTTTCTCGAGGTGTTGTCTCGGCTCCCCTGGGCCCTGTGACATTTATAACAAGCTTCCAGCAGGTACAACCCAGAACAGGAGGTTGCCTTCTTTATTTTCCTACTGAGTGTGGGTTATAATGAGCAGTAGGGCTCTAAAACACAGCTGAGGTCAGACTCTTTTCTGCAGCATTTGTTTGGAGCATTCACCAGTCTTTTATGTCCCCTATTAAAACAAAAAAAAAAAAATGATTGGTCCACTTCCAGCAATAGAATAAAGATGAGCTGACATAAGCATTTTTTATTTTTTTTTTACTTCAATGCAGTCCTTTTAGTTCAGATGAAACTCTCCCGTCTTGAACAATAACCCTTCGATTGTCGGGTGTTTTGTGTGGGAACTAAAAAGTCTTCTGAGAGTGTTTGAATATGCGGACAGTTGTTTTCTTAACATCTCAAGTTTTTTTTATATATATATATATCAGGCCACTGTGCTGTGACTCATAAAGCCTCCCAGTTGAATTTGTAGTCGACTGAGGGTTCCCCCGACTCAAGTTGAAAGGGAATCCCCTTAAGGAACAACTCGCCTCTGATCAAAGTCCGTCATCCTCGACAAACCGGTCGCCCTTTGCGTTTGTTCGCAGCGTTTGCTGTAATTTTGTTTTCTGGTCTCTTCCCAGGCTAATAGAAACAATGAAGTGTTTTGTCATGACTTCCTTCTCAGAAGTAATAATTTAATGCCGTTGGATGCTGCTGCCACAACAGCATCATGATCCCTCAGACAGCATGTTTTTATTTTTTATTTTTTTCAGTAAACGACAAGATGTTGGAGCATATTGTGAGTTTTAGACTCGGAACAGGAGACGCCTTCTCGCGTCGGCACACATAAAGGTCGGTCGTTAACCCTCGTGTTTGGTTTGCCGTAGGAGGCTGAGGGATCTTTGCCCTACCTGCTGGTGCTGTGTGGAGACCACGGCATGACTGAGATCGGCAGCCACGGGGGCTCCTCGGAGCCAGAAGTCAACACGGCTCTGGTGCTCATCAGTCCAGCCTTCAAAAGAAAAGGTAAGCCAAAAGGCAACATGGTAAAATGTGGAGGGTTGGCCCCCCTGTCACGGATCAAAAACCACCCTTTTTCCCCCTGTACTCTCCCAGATGAGGTTGCGGCAGCCGTAATGTGACGAACGACGTCATTGGTGCTAAGACTCACTAGCAGAGGTGTTCCTTGAAGTGATGAATGAGGTTAAGTGTGAATGTGGGATTGTGATAATTAGATCTTCTATTTTTGAAATTCTCCTTGCTTGTTTGATTTCTTCACCATTCAAGGTAATTATTCGCTTGCTGATGTTTGCTAACATCTTGCAGAGCTTCAGTGAATAGCTTGGGCGCTTTAGCTGATTGTTTTGACCTATCGTGGTCGAGGTAATTGGGAAAAAAAACTCCAAATTAGGTTTTATTCAAGCAAATATACGTTAGTCATTTGAATATTTGATGAACTCGCCAACTCTGCAAAGCAATGTACTGCTTGTTATTTATACTAAACTCATCACAACCTTGTGCCTCCTATGTGTTTCTGCTCTTTTTAGAGTAATGGCAATAAAAAGCTGCAGGGCGTCCCAGCATCCTTTTAAAAGTAATAAATTAAAGCATCTAAAATTAAGGCCTTAAAATGCCTTAAAAGTAAGTTGAGCTTCAAAGATCTTAAATTTTGTCTTAATTTATTATATTCTGTTTTTTTTTTTTGTTTGTTTGTTTGTTTGCTCTTCTTGTGGGACTTTTCTGTCAGGCAATAGTTCAAATTGCACTCAAACATCTTCAGATGGTTGAGGCTACCCGTAACTCGCTGTTAAAACACCCTCGCTAGCTAGCTAGCCAGCTTTTTTGTGTCGATAAGTGCAACTTTATTGCCAGTTGGCTGGAGAACATTATTTGTGTGGAGATATAGGTCTTGAATTCCATTCATAAAGGTCTTAAAAAGTCTTAAAAGCCAAGTTAAAAGTTTGGACGATGTCCCCCGAAAGAATGTTGAGTCTATTTAAAATGTCTCCACAGCTGTCCCAAAGGCTTTCCAGTTTCAAGATTTCATTTTCTAAGTCAATATAGTATACCTGGAGAACCAAATGTTTTGTGTGTTGGTGCATTTAAAAGTTTTCAGAGCCACACTTGGTCTCACTTTACCATTTATTATTGAGAGAGAAAAAAAAACAACACAGTAAAATTTCTTCTAGTTTTGATTAAAATCCACTCATCAAAAGGGAGGCTCTCTAATGAAATGTGCCATAGTTTCGTAAGGTAAGGACTTTCACTAAGTGGCACCTTAGACGTAAACACGGCGGCATGGAAATGTGTTGGTTAATGAAATCAGTGGCCGCATTAGCATAAATGGCTACTCTTTCAAACGAGGGGTCGTTAGCAGAGCGCTTGTCTCCCTGTTGTTTTCATTAGCACATGCTCCCCCGTGTCCGAACTCGCTGCCTGCTGAATATCCGGGCTCCACTCTTTAATCTCGTTGCGTCTCTAAGAAAAGCGAATATTGGCAGAACATTTAATTGACTTTGCTGGGAGGACCCTGACGGGCAAATCCACTTTATTCAGACATCGCTAGGACTATTGTATATTTAGATAAGTGTGCCTGAGTCTGCCTCTATCTTTACTGAACTGGAACCAAAAGGAAAAGACTATAAACATTTTGACACTGTTTTCAAATGAAAAATAAACTCTGTCGTTAGCTCACATAAACTATGGAAAGTAAGTCTTAAAGCTAGTTCAACAGCTAGCCGCTAACTAAACACCAGGAGGTTTCACGGTCTGGACTGTACACACAGTGCAATGAGAATGGACTCCCAGCGTCACACTGTTACATGTTGAACCTTATAATTAAAGTTTTAAATTTAATATTTCAATGTCAATTCAACTTCTTGTTTTTTTCCCTTGAGCAATAGGGATTGGAAGTAACTTTAAGGATGTCCAGCACTTTCAGGTGCTGTGTAAAAAGCCTTAAAAGTAATTCATATTTTAATGCATAAAATAACCATGAAGTGTCTGTAACGTCCCAGCTGTATTTGCTCAGCGGGGAAAGTTTTGGATTGTTGTTTTTATAAATAGCTCATTTATCGATATCATGAGAACTTCTCGTCATAAGAATTTTGATTTATTGTGACAATTATACATTCCAGTCGATGGTGTTCGAAAGACCAAAAACTGCTCTGCAATGTCAGAATTTTTTATTTTTTACTGTTTTCTCCAATATTGGTTCCATGAGAGCCTGATTAAAGATCAGTACGTTTAAAAATAGGATTAAATGCTTCTTTATGCAACCGGTGTCCTAAAGAAGCCTAATTTAAGATGGGAATGTTTTTAAAAAGCAGCTTGTAGGACTTAATTACCTAAAAACAAAAACTGCAGTTCCTACAAACTAAGTCTAATGAAGAATATTTTAAATTCCTACATTACTTTGATTAAAGTTGATTGAAGTCAGTGAAATTCAAGTAATAATGTACAACTTTCTGTTTTCTTGGTGCGGCCATGTGACTCTACACAGATGCTCATTATTCCTAGCTGCTCTTCAAAATGGAAATAACAACAGAGCAACCCATTCAAGTTTCCCCGACTGTACCTTTAAGAATCTCCAGCCGCGGAGATAAATAAGTATTCAGGCGGGGGTCTTTTTGATGCTCTGCTGATTTTTTTTTTTTTTTTTTTTTTTTTAGCGTCTTTCAATTTTTAGACATTTTTGTTCTTATGTGGTGAGAGACTTTGAGCCATTCCTCCTTACTCTACTCTCCAGTTCACGTCAGGTTCTTAGCTGCTGCTTAGCAACTCAAAGCTATGGACTTCCTGCACGACCTTAATGTGCTTCATCTTTGGTAACTCCATTGTTGTCTTAGCCGTTTATCTTGATTTATTGCCACGCTGGAAGACTCATTCATGACCCATCTTTAACGTTTCTGGATTTCACATTCAATTGGCCGCCGAGCAGAAAAACGGCAGCAGAGCTTAAAGGAAGAGTTTGATTTTGCTCTCTACTGACCACAACACTTTCTCCTAAACCGTCTCTGAACCACGCAGAACTACAACGGCGAACCTTAGACGGACGGATGTACATGCACCACCTATAGCAGTTGGCTTAAAGATATCGGTCTGTCAAATTCCCACCAGTCTTCCAGCTTATGTTCCCGGAGGCATTGCCACCCTTTGGTTGAAGTGGAACAAACCGGTTCTGTTTCTGTGGATATGAAACGGATCTGTGTGAAACACTGGCATCTAGCTCATCTGTGGGAGACAAAATTCTGAATGTGTTTCAGGATCAAATAAATATTTCACTTAAAGGCACGAACCATTTTTTGTAATGGATATTTTGTCTCTACATTAAAATGTAGAGAGACAAAATCTAACTAGCTTGCTAGCTATTTACCTAGCTCACTATGTATCTAGCTATCTAATTATCTGGATAGTTATCTAGCTAGCTATGTAGCTATCTAATTGTGTATCTAGCTATCTAGCAGGCTGTTAAACAAGCTGTCTATCGATGTACTTGGCTCACATGATGTATTCAAAGATTTTATTATTTTTTTTTTTTTTTGGATTTTTCAGTTTCTGACTGTCTAAGATGAAACTCTGCTGGTTCTGACCACCAGCAGTTTACTTGTTGCATCTCTAACAATCATACCAGTTCCTTCGTTGTGTGTCGTCCAAAGTGCGTACTGTTCCAGAGCAGGGGTCCTCAAATCCAGGCCTCAAGGACCCGGTGTTCTGCCACTTTTAGATGCTTCAACACACCCGAGTCCAGTAATGAGATCTCTGGAGAACTGTACTGCATACTGAGGAGGGGATCCAGCCGTTTGATTCAGGTGTGCTGGATCAGGGACACATCTCAAGGTTGCAGGACCTGGAGGTCTGGATTCGAAGACCCCTGCTCTCCACAGGTTGATGTGCGGGGTTCGATAATGGAGAAAGCCCCTCTGCTTGTTAACAGCGTAGAGATCAAGAGAAAGAAGACTCGCATCTGCTGTAGCTGTCAGTATAATTGCAACTAACAACGAAACTTTTAATCCGCAACTTGGTATTAAAGCAGGTTTCACTTCCTGTCGTCTTAGTTTCTGGAGGTGTGACTGTAGCGCCTTTCAGTTTCAAATGGATCGTTTTCTGGCTTCCACCAGTCTGTCCAAATGAGCCTCCAGCTCCGAAGTGCGTGCCCGTCTTTAATCTGCGGTGGTCTCGCTTCCTGACAGATCCTCTGTTCGTTTCAAAAGATTTTCTGCATAAGTTTAATTCATCGCTGCAACCTGAAAACTTCACTCAAACGCAGACAAGGTGGAGGGGGGGGAGAACAGCCTCCCACTGACTGTCTGTTGTCGGAAGCTCTCGTCAGGAAGCAGATTGTCAACAACGAAACGCTTGACGGGAGACGACGGGCTTTGAAAGACATAATCCCGGGCTCACTTGATGATGATGATGATGATGATGATTAAAATCACGTCGTATTTTGTTGATGCTGTTGCCGTCCTGACAGCCCCCCTCATGGGTATTAATATGAGGATAATGACGGGGGTGATTTGTCGTATTGTGTTCGGTTTCTAAAACATTACTCTCTTCTTTTTTTTTTTTTTGCCCCAGTTCTAACCTACGAACATGATGCAGGCTGCCTTCATGTATTAAAATGAGAAGTTTTCGACTCTCCTCTACCCCTGACGTTGCTTTCATTTTGCTCACAGTTTCACCGCTGAGGGGTCAGAAGCAGCGGAGCAGCAGCGACTACAACGGCACGCTCCGTTAATTTGTCTTACTTCATCAGGCTCCCTAGTAATTGAACGCCGTGGGATGTTTCGCCGCCGCTGTTGCCCCATTTCTGACTCCAGGACGAGGACTTGCTTTTTTCTGTAAATTTGTCCTGATGAGGCTTGTGAAAGGCTTTTGTGTGCAGGGGCATAAACCTGCGTAAAAACAAGACAGAAAGTGGAGTTATTTAATGCGCCTAGAATGTGACCGAACTAGAAAACCGTGGCTTTTGTCTTGACAAATAAATATTTGTGGTGGTGATCGGTTTTACACAGCTGTCACTGCTGGGACGACGTGGCGTTAAGGGACGAAAACACCCGGAGAAGAGGTCTGGGGTTCCTACTGGATCTGGAAATGTCGGGGATTAGATGGGCTAACACATTACCAATCTGCTGCTGTTATTGGATCAGCCTTCCAGACCACTCGGGTCTTCTGGTTCTGGTTCTGGTTCTGCTCTGCATTGCCAGAAACGGAACCGATCTAATCTTCTTGTATGGAAGAAACTTCCAGAAAACTGCTAAAGTGCTGGAACAGTTTAAATCAAGATTGAAAACCATTTTGTAGAGTTGCCGTTGATTCGTAATCACTGGAACATTGATCAATGTATTTGATTAGCATGTGGTCTTGATTATATTGATGATACCATTTGACAAAATGTAATGTTTATTGCTTTTTGTCAAATGGTATCATCATCATGGTATCAACCAATTGCTTCATAATTGGTTGCTGTATTGTGTTTTTAATGATGTGAAGCACTTTGAACTGCCTGTTGCTGAAGTCTGCTATACAAATAAACTTGACTCGCCAGGATGCAGGTTGTATGGAAAAGTACATTTGTAACTCTTGTAATGAACTTTTGACCCACATGGCAAAAAGTTTGGACACCTGTGGTTTAGACCCTTTCCCATCGCCTGAATCTGGGATTCACAACGTATCGGTAATGACATCGGCTTTGGGTGACCTTTTTTGTTTTTAACACATTGGTATCGGCCCGATAAGTAGGATTGATATTAACAACCTTCCATATTGTGGCTGTTTCCGGAGGTGGACAGAAGGAGTTTGGTGACGTGGCGGTCATCATGAAGCAGGGCAGGATCATGGAGTTTAATGTAGACAATATCTGTAAATATCAGTCAATGGCCATAACAGCAAAATTGGTAACTTTATTTGACGGGGTGTGCATAAGACTGACACGACGCCTGCTTTGTACATGAAGGAGTCTTCATGAATGTCTGACTGTTGTCATGACGTGTCATTGTGCGAACAATGACACTTCTAATGCAAAGATGACAATTTTAATGGACCTTTAATGCAATTTTGCATTAAAAGTGTCATTATTTACTGAATGACACTTCATGACAACAGTCATAGACACTCATCAAGACTCCTTCATGTACAAAGCAGGTGTTATGTTACGTTTATAACAATGTAATAACAGTTTTAAGAACACCCCGTCAAGTAACGTGTTACCGCCAAGGGTGATGGTAGGCCTGTCGCAAAGCAATTACTCAATTAATTGCATGATAAATTAAAACAAGCTCAATAATTTCCATTTGCCTGATTTTTCTCTTTCCTTTCAAAATCTGGGTGATAAAAGTCTTCAGTCTGGTTCTTTGGTCTAAAAAAGACCTTCTTTTTTGAAGGACAATTTTGTTTACAGAGAATCTATGATTCACTTTATTTGTGGTTTCTGTTGTTTTGTTTGATTTATTCTGAATATTTAAAATGTCTTCCAGTTCCAGCGCTAAGTGTTGATTAGAATTTAAAGTCGACTGATCTGTGAGAATGCATTCTTGAATTATTATTATTATGCCATTACCATTATATTACTTGAAGATGGTCTCAAAACAACAATATTTTCATTTATCGCAATGACTTCTGGGACAATTTATTGTCCAGCAAAATTAGTTATTGTGACAAGACTAATCAATAGCAGATATTGGTGTTAGTCTGGATCATCTACTGGTTTGTCTGTGGTTTGTCTCCCTTGCTTTTTTTTTTTCCTGTTTCTTTCATTTAAAGCCAAACTTTTGCAAAAACGTCAAACAAGTCTGGGAGAATTGTTATTATTACTTCTTCTTTAAAAATTGGCCAGACTGACCAAGTGAAACATCCTGAACTCTGTCTGGGAGAAAGAGTTGCAGTCCTGACCCCCCACGGTGACTTTTTAGCTGTTGAATGCTGCTCCTCGAGAAGCAAAAGAAAGGCCTCCAGTCAGTCCATCTCCGTCTGGTTTCATTGTCGCCTCCCTTTGTTTCTGCTTTTGTCTTCTCTTCCTGAAGCGGGACTGGAGAGGCCCGGCGAGGTGGAGCAGGTCGACCTGGCCCCGACGCTGGCCCTGGGCCTCGGGCTGCCCGTGCCTCAGAACAGCGTCGGCCGCGTCATGCCCGGCGTGCTGGAGGAGCGGTCGCTGCGGGATCAGCTGCGCTTCCTGCATCTCAACGGCCACCAGCTCAGCTGCCTGCTCCGAGACAGCACGCCTGACTACCAGAAAGGTAGGCGGCGAGAAACTTTTTTATTTATTTATTTTACCCGTCAGGTCGTCACGTTGTTGTGCTGCATCGTTTCGGGACTCGTCTTGCGGTAGCCTCAACTCTCACACTTTGCTCACGCGGCTACCTGCGAGGTTATTGGGGCGGATTCTAAAGGATTTAGTTTACGCCAGGACAAAATGCAGTGCAATTCTTTCTCACCTGCTGGAATCGTGTTTGAAGCGAAGAGCATTTCAGCCGGCGTCGGTCTGAAAATTCCCGCCGACGTGAACGAAGCCGAAACAGTCGGCTCCCATTAATTCATCTCGGCCTCCATCAAAATGTTGAACTTCATTTCCATATTTATTCTGCCATGAATAAAATGAGCTCTGTCGCCACATAATCATATTCATTGTATCATTATCATACTTATGGACACAGTAATTTGTATTTTCTTTATAATAAGAACGATTCCATTTAGGACGGAAAATAGAAAATTGGGGACATTTAGATATTAACTAAAGTCTCTCCCATGCAGATACTTTTTTTTTTTTTTTTTTTTTTTTTTACCTTTTACATATTTTAGGTTCCACAATGATTCCTGTCCTGCAGAGGACAGGAAATAAAGAGACAAAATGGAGCTACAAATACTGTTGCAAATATAGAAACAACAAATGTGCCAAGGTGTCTTTAAAAAAATGAGGACAACAGCAAATTAGTATTTGTGCTGTTTTGAAGCTAAACTTTAGTTTTTAAGCACTAAACCGCCTCAGGAGGCCTAATGTTTGGCAGGCGTGAGCACTTGTATCCTCCAACTATCGTCACACATTTAGTTTCATTGGTTAAATCTATAATTTTAGATGTAGAGTGCTGTGAACACGTAATCTCCACATCAATTTGACCTTAAAGAGTTAAAAAAGTACATAAAAAAAAATTATTCCTGAGCTTTTCGGAAAAAAAAATCTTCTGTGTGCAAACAAGACAAAAGAGGAATTTCTTCGTTTGTGCTGTTCGATCTGACATAAAACTTACACAACATGTTCAAAAAATAAAAAAATAAAACAGGAACACCAACAGCCACGCTTAGTTTGTAGTTTGATTGTCTGGAGAACACAAAACTAGAGTATTAGAGTGGCCTAGACAAAGTTCAGTCTTTACCGCCTAGTGGCTTTGTAAATGTAAACAGATCTTAAGATTAAAAACGTAACTTGTGTAATAATGTTTTACTAGTACATTTTATTTTACACATAAATAATCTACAGAGACGCAAATACAAAACAAATTCTCAAGCGTTGGCTTTATGATATTAAAATTGGCCACAACAAAATCTACAAACTTCCAAAGCCCAAAGCACTTAAAGCCCATGTTTTCTTTCACACTATTTACTTTTTCTTTTCAGCCGTTACTGGCGCGTTTGTTTGGGTTTCCGATCAGAATAAACAATTCCCAAAGTCAGAATTCCAAGTTGGAAAGTCAAAAAGTCTCTGAGCCCTTTGTTCAATATCCAACATGGCTGCCATGTATTTAAAATTTATTAAAGGTTTATATCTCATCAAACCAATTAATAAACACATTCCTTGACTGTTTGAAAGTGCGAAGTGTTTGGATTGTGTTGCTAACAGCATTTAGCTGCACAACAATTTTGCAAATTCCCAAAGCTTCCGAGGCGAATTGAATGCAACATATCTTCTTCAGCTAATATTTAAAAAGTTAAATCATTTGGTTCAGTGCTTTTCTTTCTTCATCGCCCAGAAAGCAGTAGAGGACGTGTGGGAAGTGTGATTAAAATGGACCAGATGTGCAAACGCTGCAGAAAGTCACAGTTCTGTTTCCTGCTGTGCAAAACTAAGAAATTTGTGTGGAAGTTTTTTGTACACGTTTTTTGGTGTCACAGTGTGGCGGTATTTAAGATATTTAAAACAAACGAATCAATAATTATCGATATCGACTGATATGAAATGCTCCTATCAGCCCTGTCGCCCAAGAAGAAGTGAACACTTGTTTAACCCTACTTCTTCTCTCAATCTAACAAAGTTTATATCACTCACCAACTCGGTAATGGTCAGAACAGTGTCATTAAAAACAAGATGTGGTATTCATCTGCCCGTTCAATTTACGTTGCGAAAGAACCAACAATTGTAGCAGCCCGAGCTCAACAAGATCAGTCTGGATTTGCTCAACTCCAGCAGGAGCTGCGTGTTTTAAGTAAACCTGTTTTGATCAGAGCCTTTTTTTGTACCTGAATAAATTCCCTCTTAAATGTAAAAACCACCTCAGGAAAGTCTGCTCTTTAACTTCAGTCCTTTTCCATTTCTGTAGAACTGCTCGCACAAATCACAGCCTGTGTTTATTTTTATCCATCTACTCATGTCTCGCCGTCAAACGGTTTCTGAGAGACATCCCGTCTTTGAGCTCCTTCCTTCTTGTTCCAGACGTCCTTCCCATCTTCCCGTTTAAACAGCCAGAAGTTCATCGTTCTTTTGTCTGAGAGGTGTCACAAGTGAAGGAGCCGACGGAGAGAACATGAAACCAATACCAGTTTAATACGGGGTGAATTTTAATTAATCCCACAGAGATCCCCGGTAAGCATTAAAGCAGCGATTTTTAAAGCGTTCGTAGATGATGTCCTCATTTTCACAAATCGCTGATTTGGAAGATGAATGGACGATTTGAAATCATGTGCACGGCTGAAGAAGAAGAATCCACAAAGATCGGCGATTTAAAAATCATGTCTGACCTGCTGGAGGTGATTGATTTGTGTCGAGCCGTTTGCCTCCCGGCTTAGACGTGTCGACGTGTCGCCTCACACTGAGCAATACTCCTGGTTTTAACATGGAGGCAACGTGTTACC
This sequence comes from Girardinus metallicus, assembly GCA_903067095.1. Lineage (NCBI taxonomy): Eukaryota > Metazoa > Chordata > Actinopteri > Cyprinodontiformes > Poeciliidae > Girardinus > Girardinus metallicus. The sequence continues at coordinate 13,389 of CAEGAE010084570.1, forward strand.
CTCATTAAGAGTGAGTTTTGAGGCTGTGGGAGCTGTGCGGTATGTTCAATCACAGTTATTATTGTAGGATTAGGTGTTTGCTTGTTGTTCATGCTACGAATAAAACCCAAACAAAATCAGACTTCTGTGTGAACGGTTACGACCCCAAAGCGACCGCAATGCACAGAAGAAGAACGGCTACGACCCCAAAGCGACCGCAATGAGCAGAAGAAGAACCGTTACGAACCCAAAGTGACCGCTATGCGTAGACGAACGCTGACGTCACACAGCATCACATTTTACGGAAGAAATACAGTATGGAGCCGTTTGTGGATCAATTTTAAAGTTTATCCAGCAATGGGAGTCAACAGGATTAACACAAAAATCATAACACGAATAAAAAGAAAGCCACCACAACTAATAGCAACGGCATTTTGTGGATTATTGACTGCGGTTTGTGTAGTTGGATGTGTAATCAGAGCTTAGAGTGGCGGCATTGTGATGTGATGCGCGTCAGTGGATCGGACTCCCGTCACATGTTCATCATTCTGAGTGTTTTCAGTCGTTGTTTAGGTCCGATCCGGCTTCGATGACATAGAAGTCAGACAAAATGCAACATGACCGTTTTTTTTTTTACGTGAAAAGATTGGAATCGGACCGTTCAGACCGTCGTGAAAAAGTTGGATGTTGGTCCAATTTGGGTTGGATTCACCTGCTGTGTGAACGTAGCCTTAGTGCGTCATGGATTTATGGTCTTCATATCTTCATTCTTTATGAATGATTTTAGTGGCCTTTATTTGAAAGTGATAGGCCAGGAAAGCAGGTAAAGAGAGAGAGAGAAGACATGCGGCAAAGGTCACCAGGTCGGGAATCGAACCTGCGCCACCACAGCAACTCCTGGTTTATACTTTTTAACTCCTGACACGATTAAGGGACATTATGAAATGATAGCAATGGGAAGTGTCTGGGAAAGGAAGTTTCTAATTAATATCGCAATTAAATATTTGGCAACCCTTTACTTGAAGGGGTGTTCTTAAGACTGACATGACGCTGTCATAAATATGACATAACTCCTCTTATAAACATGACGGAGTCTTTATGGATGTTTATGACTGTGGTCATGAAGTGTCAGTTGGTATTACCAAATATTGTGCTAACGTTGAAGCTGCCTTATCTACCAATAGCTAAATTTAACTGTACCGTAAATGTTTGTTCTACGTATGTTCACTCAAACATTTTCCCCTTTCACGTTACTTTACTTATCCAACAGAATCAAGCATTCATGAGGACAGGAAGTCTGTTAAGGCTAGAAATCCGGAAAACACAAGTTGCTATTCTTTGAACTTTATTCAGCCGCGTGCGTTTACAAACTTGTTTCCGGTTCCTCGCTGTTTCTTTGTTGGACCACTTTTGATTAGACAGTGAATAGAACCCCCCCCCCCCACCTAAACCAGACTGTAACTTTACAATAAAAACACAAACAAACAAGAAGCTTGTCAGGCATAATGGAGGGCATACTGCAATGTCAACGCATCTTGAGGATCTCTGCATGGCTAGCGTGAGAAATGCTTGCATCATGGCGCATTAGCTATCGCTGCTAATGTGTAGACACCCCTGTGTGGGTGTGTGTGTGTGTGTATTCAGTTCAGATGATGCCACAGCATCAGGTTCACTGTGTTCATGTCTAAAGCAGATGTCGTCCAAAGAGCAAACGTTGCATTTAGAGACAAACAAAAACACAAGTGGCACCTCATTTCCCTCTCTATTTTAGTCCATGGGTTTCCATAGCGATGGGAGGGGAAAAAAATGGAAATAAATTCAGTAGACCTACATTTGGATGTGTTGATTTGTCTGAATCCGTCCACTCGGGTAATCAGGAAGTTATTATGCAGCAGGATGTGTTTGCCACCGTTACCTCGGGGGTTTTAATAATCCTCCCGTCGGACAAATCTTCCTCTTCTGTTGCTCAAGGCTTGGAGTCTCGGGATGCAGTTTGGATTTTTTTCTTTTTCTTTTTTTTTTTTCTTGCAGATCTGCGAGGCATCGAGCGGTTTTTGCCACCCCGACTCCTCGGGCCGGCATTTTCCGGCTCGCCCCGTGTTGCGTTATCTCGAAATCTTGAGTTGTTTTTCTCGCTTTTCACAAGAAATAACTTCCAGGACATGAAAGCAGGCCTTTTTTTAAAAAACAATGATGATGCAAGGCTTAAACAACCCCGTTCCACCTTTAGTTCTCTCTCCGCCCCATTCCCGGGTCCTGTCTCGCATATTTCAATCTTTACATTGGATTTGTTTGTTCTCCTATGCTTCTAACCTCGGGCGTTTGGAGGAGCCATTAACCAATCCCTGTACTTTCAGACGGATGACGCATGGCCGGGGCCATCCATATTGTGTAATTCATGCCTGTGGGTTAAGGTTCTAATATTTCTTCTAGCCCTCTCTGTCTGACAGAGCCTCAGTCCCTATTTATCACCTCTATGCTTATGCTGCTGAGATGGGTGTTATATTGCAAATAATTGTTTATAGGAGAGGTTGCGTGTTTTCCATGGAGCTGAAACAAATTGCTCTGGCCTTCGAGCGCCTTCGAAGCCGTTGGAGTAAAATGTAAGGTGGCATCATTTGATGTGCTGAGTGAGTCAGAGCCGGTCTCGGTAAGCGACCAGACAAATCGCTCATGAGGCTAAATGGTTTCACCAGGGTCGAACTCGCTTATTTTATTTATTTATTTTTTTTAAAGTTGACACAGGGCCATAAAAAAAGAAGAAAATACTGAAATTTAATTGATTTTTTTTTTTTTTCGTATTCCAAGGAACATCATATGTCATCATGTCAAAAATGACGGATGAAGTCGTAAATAAGATTACAGGGATCTCATTTCTACGGAAACGGTCAGAAAGTTTTCCTCGTGATTAGAGACAAGCATGTGTCGGCTGTTCGTGGAGGCTTTTCTCATGACGAAACGTCTTACTGCACGATGACGCACCCCACCGCAACGCCAAAACAGGTCCGTTAATTATTTTAGCAGCACAGCAACAAGTCTGAGGCGTTGACTTGGTCTTCCAAATTCCACAGATCTCAGTCCAGTCAAACATCAACATTGGACAACCGACTGATCGATCGATCGATCAGTCGATCCGTTTAGGCCCCCCCTCCTTGAAAGTTAAACTTGAAGCGTCAGCAGATACTTCTTCACAACCTCCTGCAGTCCACGCCTCAACGGGTCAGAGGAACGGGAACCAATACACTTCTAGTTCATTCAGTTTAAAATGAACAAACTATATGAATATTTCTAGAAGCATCGTCTAGTAGCCTTGTAAGTTCAGAGCCGCGTCGAAATTTTTTACCTTTTCATGCATGAATTATGTTCCCCTATGGCAGGATTTTATTCCAAACTGTTTTTGATTTTCTTCAGGCATAGAAAAAGAAAATAAAAAAGGTAGGAACATTTTTTTTTTATTTTTATTAAACAAAAAATTTTTCTAGGACTTTTTTTCTAGGTGATCAATTGTAATTTTCTCCAAATACCGAGTTATTTGGAAAACACATCAGTAGTATTTTTCTTTAGGGGTTACTTGATGTTCCAATATATATTTTTTTTTATCTGCAAGAGTCACCTACAGTAGGAGGAGAGACTGGCCACTTGCAGCGGATGGCCAGTAGTTGATGGCGTATTTCATGGTGCTCTAGCGTCCACTTCAGTGGTCTGTGTGCATTTATAACATAGAAATCCACAGGAAACACAAGAAAGTGGCTTTCAGATATCCGTCCACTGCAGTGACCGCTATGCATGAAAGGGTCAAAACGGAAAGATCCTTTCAGGTATTTTAGGGAACTGAAGTGGAAAACGAGATTGTAAGCTTTTGGCCTTTGTTAGGCACATGGCAATTCCTGTCAAATGTGATTTTTTTTTTTTTTTTTATTATTGTTTTTGTTTGCACAGTTTTTCCAGCATTAATGGCTTCGGTTCCTCAGCCACGTGAGTGTATTTAGCTGCCTCCAATTCACAAATTCATCGTATCCAGTAGAACATGAAGAAGAACGAATACGATGCATAGAGTGGCGTTTTGTTAGATTAATGCTGCAGAAGGACAAAAACAAAAAGAGGGAATGACTAATGTAATATAGCTGGAGATACGCAGGTACTGGACTAGGCTGCAGGTAGGCATTTTGAGCAAACTTTTCTTTAAATAAGTCAACTATTTTAATTGTTTATCTTTTCTGCATTTTATTTATTTTCTTCTTTGCCTTTTTTACGGAAGAAAAAATTGTTTTACTGAATAAAAAGAAGCACAATAGTAGATCACCTTGTCTTGAAAACAAATTACAAACCAGATATTTCCTTTTCCCCCTGTCCAATCCAGAGGCCGGCTTCGAACAGTTTCGTGTGGCAGAAAAGGCTCATGGGAGCTGGATGAGGCTCTACCTGGAAGGAAACACCTCGGAGGTTCTGACCAACATGGGCAAAAAAGTCCTGAAGCAGTACCTGGAGGCGCTGGCTGCCATGAGCTCTGCTCTGAGCAAACAGCTGGGCAAATACGACATGTACTCCATGATCGCAGGAATGGTGTTTGTGTTCCAGGTGAGGCCCTCAGAGCGTCTGCTGCGGGAGCCTGGCCCCCCGCTTGGCAGCGCCGGTTTGGCTCATTAACCCTCACAACAGTGCAGAAAGTAAAAGTCGAAAAGAGAAACTCAGAAAATCATAAACTTTTGATAACTTTAATGCCACTAACATGAATTGGTATAAAAAAAACGCTGGGGGGGGAATGTAAAGTTAGTTACTCTGCACATTAAGCAAAATTGAAATGTTTACTGCTTTACTCCACACAAATTAGATTTAAAAAAAAAATTAAATCATTATTTCCTGCTGTTAACAAATTGCTGGGATCATGTAAATCATGTAATTACATTCACAGCCGTCGTCGTAATTAGGATGCGGACAACGACCTGCAGAAACTGATTTTAGCTTAGTGGGATTTCTCTTAAGAACTACAAAACAAGAAGAGCCAGCAGTCACTGAGCATTTACATTAGTAGCAGAGGGTGGTGTCTAAGCACTGTGTGAGACAGAGTAGTTGCTGTAATTTAGGGTCTTACTAATATTTTAAATAAAATATGATCATGAAACTGACGCTACCTGCTAGCGACTAGCAAATAGTGTAGCTGACCTTAGTAGATCAACAATCTCTGGGTGTACTTCCTAGAGCATGTAGGTCCGTACTTTAACTCAGAAAATTAGGCTGCCAACTTTTCAAAATCCAGACATTTGCGTGACGGATGTATGTTAAAATTGTTATATTTTAAAAACGGAGCAACTTTGCCACACAAAGTTGAGGCTTCCTGTTATCTGCTGGAAATCTCTCTCTCCTACAACCTAAACGTACCACACACATGCCTCATGATATCCTGGAAAATAATAAAACATTTTTTTTAGCAGCTTCTAACATTTCTGACTTCAATTTAAACACCTTATTAATATTGAAAATCACTAACTTTGAAGACTTTCACATTGACGACTGGCGTTTCGCTGCAATTGAAGATTTTGCTAACATTTTAAATAAAGTATGATCATGAAAATGAGATTTTAAACGGATCTTAAACTGACAGCCTGAAGGCGCTTAGCGTGGTGCATTCACTGCCCTGCAAAAGATTGGATTATTTTAGTTTGTGACCAGCCGATTGGTTGTTGCATCTCTAGTTACTAACTTTGCCAGTCTTACGATGTAGTAAGCTAAGAAGAGGAAAATGACGTGTTCTGTTAATTATGTTAACTAATTGTTAATAACAACACAATGTCAGCAGTCATTGAGGAGAACCGGTTTTTACATTTCCATTTGTGAAAGACTTCAGAGTTTTCCATTCAAGCAGAAGCTGTCGTGTCGCGTTCAGAGGAATTTCAGAAAACATGTTTGCTGTTGGCAGCTGACGTAGAAAACGAACTGAACAAGGGCGGCTGGAAAAAATACACTTGCGACTTTCAGATGCATCTCTGCTCCAATATGCCTGAATACCATGAATGCCTCGTTACCAGACCTCTGCAGAGCTGAATGACTGAAAACCAGAGCTTACATTTCATTCAAGGTGGCTTTAAAACGTCTTAAAATGTCTGAAATGTGACTGGCTTCAAACACCCTGAGATGAGGGAATTCGTATGACTCAGGTGTGCCGCAAAAGGGATGCATATAAAAATTGCAGGACCGTAGCTGTCGACCCCTGACCCAAAGACATCTACAGACTGCATAAAAGTATAAACATCACAACAGAGAGATGAGGTTCCTAGTTCTTAACCTGACAGCTGCATCGATCCAAGTTGGTCAAACTTTTTCCTCACCTCTCCTCTTCCTCCCTCGGCCTTTCAGCTCCTGCTGGTCTTACTGCTGGCGATGCCCGAAGCCCTCAGCAGCGCCGCGGCAGTGGACCTTCCGGTGCTCTCCTCCCTGCTCTCCCTGCCTTTCTACCTCTTGTGCCTGCTCCTCGCCTCCGTGCACGTGTTGGTGTGCACGTCTGCGGAGAGCTCCTGTTACTTCTGCAGCCTCTCCTGGGGCCTCGTGTTTGCCGCCGTTGCCTTCTCCTCGGCAATGTTTTGCATTCTGATCTCCATGGCGACGCGGAGGCTCCCGCTCGGACCCACGGTTCACGGGAAGGTGAGTGAGACGACACGGCGAAGTTGGTGTTAAACGTTTGTGTTGGGGGGAAAAAAGTGCTGTTTGTGCCGCTGTCATTTTAGAGATATTGATAAATGTGTCCAGAGGTCATCAAAGGTCAACCAACCAATTCCCGTTTACAAACTCAAAACGAAATACGGTGTCAGTCAACTGTGCAATGTTTGTGCTCCAAAAGGTTTTTGCACGCCGCAAGCATTTTAATGACGTTAATCCGTTTCCAGATGTCACCAGAAATTCCCAGCCACGCTAACAAAGTCAAACAAAATTGACATGAATTCATCTTGGTATGTTTGTGAACTTACATTTTGCCAGTTAGCTCATCATAGGTTTATGAAACCGTGATGTCATCGTCTGAGTCTTCACTAATTGTTGAAAGTCACGGTAAACTCTGTGCATGTAAAGTTCTGACGGAATCTGATTCAAAAGTCTCAATAAAATAATCTCATTATTCTGACCTTCAGCGATTAGAAATAATTTTGACAACCCCAAAATGACAGGAAATATTTAGGCTCATTACAATGAGTGGGAGAAATGTTATGTTTGTAAAATCAGCTCGAATGATAACAAAGGCTAAATCTACTCACGTCGGTCCTTTTGATCTTTTTGATATTCGTCAGCTCGTTTTTAAGCTCTTTGTTTGCCGAAGGTTTGTTTCTGCGCATCGATCCACTTTAAGTTTTCTTGTTTTTTATTTCTGAAAATTGTGAAAAAAAAAAAAAAAAATCTCCAAATCCTGTTTAATGAGTTTTCAGAAGAACATAAATGTTTCAACCCCTGACTGAATTGCCCACCTTGCTCAGTATTTAATCAATGATTCCACTTAATTACCCCCTAATTACTCTACAGTATTGCACAGGAATACGATAAGGTAATAAGAGGTAGTTTCCACCAGAGACGGCTCATTCGTTTAAACACGTAAAGCGGTGCTTCATGAAACTTTTATACATTCAGTTCTAGTTGAGAACAGGAAGGAAAAGCTCTGCAAACACTGCTGCTTCTGTTATGTTTTTTTTTTTCTTTTAGTAATAATAATACTAACGAAAAAAAAAAAAAAACAAGAAATAAATGAAAAGTGCACAAATGTTTTCTATAATTTCCACAATCACTCATCTTCCTCTCCCAATACTGGAAGGGATACACACTTAGAGTTGGATGTTAACTTTGTCTTGTGTCAGATGTTTGTAAAAAATTTTCAAAAATGTTTTTGTGCAAAGTGAGCCATACATGTGGTTCTTTACAATTCCTGGACCAACTACCCGCTGTTCCTTTTGTTTTGTTTTTTTAGAAAACATTCAACCTTGCCACAATGTTAATTGTTCATGTTGTGAATGGAATAGAAAGCCCAGTTTGACTTTAAAAACATTGTTTTCATATTGTATTAGTACTTTAAAGGTACTAATAACGTATAGCAAAATCAAGTAATTATGTCACCTTCAGCTGTTATAAAAAAAATCCTAAAAATGACTTGTAAAAAATTTTACTTTGTAGTTTAAGGCTTTGTAATTGGGCCTCTGTCTCTTTAAGAAGCTCCTGGTCCTTCTGAAACTCCGACTTCAAGAAGACATCACAACATGGCTCCTCTATTAACCCTTTAACAACGTTTTTACCAGCGTTTCACTGAGAAGTAGCTCCTATAATGAGCTCAACTGATGCTCAGTTCCACCAGGTGTTTGCTAATTGATGCTGGCTAGTCTGAAGGAGCCGAGTTGGGGAGGCGCTGCTTGGAAACTGCAGCTTTGAGGAGGAGCTGTGCCTCGAAGGCGGGGCCAAGTCCACCCAGGCTTTTTGCACAGCTGAATGGTTGCCATGGAGATTAAAGGATTTGTCAAACATGCATCTAACAGAATCAAAACAACACTCCAGGTATATTTTTATCAGGGAATATCGCTATAACATGAGGTAAAGCTCAAAAAAGTCGATTTTACATCGTATCAAAGCTGCTTTAAATGAAGGCTTGGTGATACGACCACAGAGGCGAGTAACCGTCTCTTGATGACGGTTCTGTACCTGGCAGAGTCCATCGTCATAGCAACTTGAAGTGCTGCATCTTTTCTCTCAGCTCTCCGCGGCTCTGCGACCTGACCAGGCCGCTCCGAGGCGTAACGGGCCGAGGTTGTGGAAGAAACCCTTCAGGTCCACCTTGAAGGTGAAACGAGCCACTGAATAACAACAAGAAGGCAGACTTCCCTTATAGCCCAACTCTGACATGCAGGAGCATAACATTAGCATCAGTGCTGATGGAGGCAGACATGTTCTGCAGTACACAATGTATCAAATCGATTAATTTAGCGGCCTCTAAATGCATGCAGCTTTGGAAAGCACGCCAAACCTCACCTTTATTGATCCGACCACCTTATCCTCTGTGAAAGCTGTTATTTGTGTTCGTTTAGTCTTCAATCTTGTCACAGGTACATTTACTGATCTAGATATATTTATACCCGGAACGGCTAGCAGCTCTTCAAAGGGCCGTCTTCAATGAAGTTGTTCTTTCAGCATTCATATATTGGCCTTCTGTTAGCACTGGGATCAATAGCAGGTTCTCACGGATTACTTTAAAAGCAATGTATGGATTTTATCCCTGCTGCTCCTGACAGCAGGCACAAAAGGAGCCTGATGTAATGAACGACTTGTTCTAAAAATGGGGTTTAGAGATTCACAAGAAGAGCACATCTTCACATGACTATCATACACCTGTGTATCTCCTTTTTTTTATTATCAAGACTAGATAAGAAAGTTAGATATTTCAAGTGACCAAAAACCTCAGAGCGTTTTAAAAGCATTTTATGTGACAGTCTGGTGAGGTCCAAAGGCATTTTTTGCCATGTGGGCCCAAGTCACCATTAAAATAATAATAATAATAATGTAAAAGTAACTTTATGGTGCTATTAGCCATTCTTACTCGCTCTCGTTTTCCCCGTCAGGATCCGATTTTTAAAGCTGAATACGTGCAATACCTTTCAGTTTGCCTCTTCAAAGTTCAAGCCATGACGGTTTTAAAAATGTAGGTTTGCGAAAATGAAAGAATTGTGAAAAAAAAAAAAAACACACCCTCTAATTATCAGGCCATCCTTAAAAAGTCTTAATCTCATTTATCTATAATTGAGGCCTTAAAATGTCTTAATTTCATTAAAATGTAAGTTTGTTTTAAATATGTTAATCGCAGGTCTTACATCTTGTTGCGGCTGGACTGTTCTACGTAGACTTTTCTGTCAGGCAAAACGTTCGAGTCGCACTCAAACATCTTTTACGTTCTGTAAACAGCTGCTGATGTACCCTGGCCAGCTAGCTTAATACGTGCTTCTGTCTTGGCTAAGTGTAAATTTACCACAAGTTGCTGGATGACAGCGTTCATCTTCGCCACTGCCAATCCGTACGATGTTAAATGCAATATAATCCAATTCTCTTTTGTACATTTATGTTGTGATGTTTGTAAAATTCTCGTCATAATGGCCTTAAAATAGTCTTTAAAAGCCTTAAATATGAGATGGTGAAACCTGCAGAAACTCTGGTTTTGCTTTTGTTTTCTTAATCTAAATTCAAACCTGAGCCTGAGAGTTTGGCTCCGTGAATTTAGCTCACTTTCTGCTCTAGCAGAATATAATTAGAATTTGAACCCAATGACCCTGTAATGAGTTTGCTGTTTCGCTTAAAGAAATATGAGAAGCAGAAACACTGTGTAACTCTAAAATAGCGACGTTATTAGAAAAGGAGGCCCGTCACGGACGATTTAATTGAATTTCATAACTTTTTTTTTTTCTTCTTCTTCTTCTTTTTTTTTTTTTTAAGTTCAGTGGAGTCTGACAGCAGTAGAAAAATTTAACAAGATTTCTTTCTTGGCCTGGGTGAAATAGCTATGTTTTCCAATGAGAAGTCATAACACAGATGGCTGGGTCAGAACACTCTTTTTTTTTTTTTTTTTTTTCTCCTTTTTTTTTTCTCGTGACATGATGGAAAGGCCGGTTCAGACCCGTGCCGCTGGAATATATCACAGACGCACACCAGGCCCAAGACTGACTTTCTGAAATAGCACAAACGATCTGCTACAAATTATGGCAAAGATATGATTGGAAATAAACGTTTCACCAAAATCTGATTCAACTACGACATTTACAGGCCTTTTCTTTTTCCTCTCAAGGTGCAGGGAGCGCTGTTGACAGGGCAGGAGCGCCTTATCCTTTTCTCAGCACATTAGGCCTCCGCTCATTTTGATCGATTAATGTACTACTGTACACGCTGGCCCGCCGAGGTCCCCTGGAGAATATTTCTCCCATTTAGACTTTTCAAGTCAGCGGAGGAGCTTCGGGTTCAAGGGTAGACGAGGGGATCAATACTAAGGGACTCACGTCTGTTTGATTAATACGTGAAGCGATCCGGCCACATGCTGGCCAGCTTACTCGGAAAAAATAAATAACAGTGCCAGCGGGAGGGAAAAACTGAGAATTTGAAGCTTTTATCAGGTAATATTAGTTTAAAATAGGAAAACAGAGTCAGTGTTTTACATGCGGGTTACTTTAAAGCAACGTGGTTCAAAGCGGGGCTCGGGGGCCGTTTGCAGCCCTCGGAATGAAGCTTTTGCGGCCACATGACCACAACTCAAGAATAAATTAGGACAAATCTACTTACAGAAATGTTAGATGCAACACAGAGTGATCATATTTTCCATATTTTCTGTTGCCAGGGTAACTAGTAGCACCTCCACTCATCGACTCGTAGTCTAAAGTTCACCTTGGAGCGCCAAAAGCTGCTTTTAATTGCCGTATTAAAACTTGTCTGAATAAAACAACTACTTTCAAATGAAGACCGACCTAGGACCTGTTTTCACTGCTGAGAACCGGATAAAATATTTAGTCAATTTTCTCCAAAATAATAGAAAACTCTAGGCCTTTCATTTAACAAGGCAAAGCATGCGAAAACCATTAGAAGTATTGGATGTTCGTTTCTATTTTTTTTTTTTTTTTGTACAAAAAGAAAATCCAATTACTTTTTTTGTGTAAATAAAAAGTAGCTTATGCTTAGTTTATTGTTGAGTAGGTAAAAACATTTTTTTTTTAAATCGCAACATTTTTGTTGATTTTAGTTCTTAGATATAATATGTTTTATGAAGATTTTAGGCCACATGACAAAAGTTTCATACACCTCTTCTTTAAAGACTTTACGTTCTTCTGCTTCTGCCAATGTCACCAAATATTAATGTTTCATTCATCAAAATCGTGAGATAGACAGAAAATCTCCTGACCTAGGGAGGCAGTTGCTGTAGTTTTAAAACTGCTTTTAAATTTCCCGACTATTTAAAGACTTTGCTAAGATATAACGTATCGGATTTCTTTGTTGCGGATCGAAGAGGCTGCTGCCGCCGTGGAAATCGTTCCATAATGTTATACATTAATATTAGATTACCGGGTGTGTCCGAACGTTCTGCTCACTTACCGTATGCGTACAAATACAAACTAGCGTCATAAAAGCATTAGAATCCGCTTGTACTTCAGGAAGGACGCATGAAGAGAAAGCTGGGTGAAAACGCTGAATGTACAGCAGATGCGTCGCTCGAACAGAAATAGACGAAGCACCGCAGGTCAGCCTGACCCACATAGATCTAGAATTACAAGAGAGGTGGCGTTATTTGTGCGCGTTCATATACAATCTGCCTCCGTGCAGCTCAGAACAGCTGACTGACCTTTCATCTTTTACGTCTCCGGGGAGGAAAAGTGGCTCAAACAGAGACAAATAGGCGAACACTGAAACTTCCAACCTTATAGACACTTTTACTCTGTTGTTTTTTATTATTATTATTATTTTTGTTCACTGCGTTCTTATTTTGCCATTTTAAATGACTTTCTTTGTAATGGTAGCCTTACAGATTAACTTATTGAACACACTGGTGCATTATTTTACTGTTTTATGTAGGTTTCTTTGTGTCGTTAGTTACAAACCTGACCAGGGATTGGACATGCACGCCAGTCTTTGGTTTTAGGAGTTATAGACGGGAGAATGGTTTCTTTTACGTCTTGTCCCTGCTCCAATACATTTTAAATAAATGCAGAGAAGTAATCAAAGCATAGTTTTCAAACCCATCGCTCAGTTGGAGGTGATGAAATGAATGCAGAGGCAGTTTTTTTGTTTTTTTTTTCCCCCTCCATCACAGGCGAGTAAACGGCGAATGTGTCTAGGACGCCGTCTCGACTAGGGAATGCCTCCATTAGTGCGTGCAGACGCATTCAGCAAATTAGAATATTATTGAAAAGTTCAGCCATTCCTGTAACTCAATCCATTGAGTCAAAACACATTATGTGGATTAATTGGACACGGTTCTGTGAATTATGATGATTTTCCACTTACAGCTAAACGTTTAAGACCAATAAAAAGCATTTTTAATGTAGAACTGTGGGTTTAGTGAAAAGTGTGTTAAATACCTACTTAATGGTTCTCCTTTTCAAAATGTCCCTTCAATCCGAAAAGTGAGCCTTGTTGGAAAGCATATTCCGGTTTATGAAATGTGACTGGATTTTCGAGCAGTTAGCTGGACCAGATTGCCACTAGAGCGTGTGAGCAGTGGGCAGCGTATTTGGAGCTCACAAAAATGTAAACGGAACTTTTCATTTGTACAAATCACAGAAAGTTTTCTCGCCGCCTCTTGGTGAATAAACGTCCAGATTAGCTGTGCACCAATTGCAGTTGTCTAGCCAATCAGCAGTTGTCGATCTTTAAAAATCCTGACCCGTATGATTTTGGCTGATGCTATTTTTTAATTTATTTTTTGTCTGAAATATTGCTAAATATAGCAAGAAAGTTGCTGATTTGGCAACAGTGCTGTGACTATTAACTGGAAAAGTAGAGACATGAGCCGATTGGTCGGTCCGACAGTAAAACTTCTTTCTATGTAGAGCAAAAGAGGACAGCGGTTGATTTTTAGACCTTTGCTGAGGTAGATAAGATCAACCTCACATGTAAATATCGGCCGATCACCAATCTCTCAAAATTATATGTTACTCTCTAACAATTTGTATTGTAAGCAAGATCGAAAAGCATTCAATGTGCTATCAGGGAGAAATCACAAAAAAAACATGTAAAGACCTTTGTTTTTTATTTATTTAAATTTAAACACTTTCTATCCATCCATCCATCCATCCATCTTCTTCCGCTTATCCGGGGTCGGGTCGCGGGGGTAGCAGCCTAAGAAGGGAGGC